>SKCR01008338.1:0-24049 GCA_019454045.1 Zanthoxylum bungeanum | reverse complement strand
GGCTTTAATTGGTTAGGATTGATTTTAATTTGGTATGATTATATTTTGATTTAGTATGTGATTTGTTTAATTTAGGCATGATTTTAGTTTAAGTTGGTAATTGTTTATTTTAATTGGTAAATGGTTTAAATGTTTTATTTTAATGTTTAATATTTAATTTAATATTTATTTATTTAATTTGGGATGTGCTTTATGGGCTTTGGGGAGCTAAATGGGCTGGGGTGTGAGGCTAGCAGCAAAACCAGAATTACCGGCTCCGTTCGAACGCCTCATTGCACGCGGCACGAACGTCCGCAATCTGCACGAGGTTCGAACGAAGTAACGAACGCAGCACCAACGAAGACAGTGAGCTTGTTTATCCTGAATTTCCCCTTCCGATATCCGTTTCCCGCGGCTTTCATGACTCAAAAGGTAGTGCCTCCAAATGAGGCTCATCATCGGGTTTCACATGTGAAAATGCAATGCCTACAGTCGCCCCCACTTTGATGGGACTTGTGCAGTGTGTGACAGTGACAGTCCTATCAAAGTTATGCAATGCATTTTACTTACCTGGCTAGCTAGCTGTCTCGAGCTGAGCTGATACTGCAGTGGACCTCGAACCTGGGACGCATCCCAATAGCTGCAACCGACAACGGGGGCCTCGACCCTGGGACGCATCCCAATACCGCTGACAAAATGTGGGCCTCGACCCTGGGACGCATCCCGAAAATGATGATGCAGTGGACCTCGATCCTGGGACGCATCCCAATAGCTGCAATCGACAACGGGGGCCTCGACCCTAGGACGCATCCCAATACCGCTGACAAAATGTGGGCCTCGACCCTGGGACGCATCCCGAAAATGATGATGCAGTGGACCTCGATCCTAGGACGCATCCCAATAGCTGCAACCGACAACGGGGGCCTCGACCCTGGTGTTGGTTTTTCTAAGGTCCCAAGATCAAATCAAGACATGAAAACATGCGTGAATACACCAATGAAGATAGCGGAATACTTACATTGATCGGTTATGTCGATTTGGAGACGATTCAAGCCCAAAAACGCACTGTCTTTGTAAGCCCACTGCAGCAGCCCACTGCCTACAAAAACAGAAAATTGAGTGAAGAAATGGAGCTCCTAGCTTCGTTGGATGGATCCCGTCTCATGGTCGAACCTCCCTACCACCTTCGCAAGACTTGTAAGTGTGCTAGCACTTGAATTTTCACCATGAAAATCCACTCTTGCTTCCCTATTGTTCACGGTTTTTGTGATGAAAAAGTGAGCAGTTTGCCCCATTTGGGCGTGAGAGAAGAGAGCATTTTGAGAGAGAAAAATGTGTTGTCTTGAATTAAAATGATTTACCAAAAATCAATTTATATTTATGCCATAATTTTCATTAAATTAATAATAAAATTATGACACATAACATGCAATGGCTTAGAGTGTCAAACACTCAAACTCCATGCAATGACATTGAGTGCAATGTACACAATCTACATGCAATGCATTAGAATGACATGTGTCATGTGGGCCCCACACGTTTCCAAATGAAAGTGGGCCCATGTGCACTCACGCGTTCGGGTTCGATATTTCCGAAATACCGAGCTTACGTCGCGACGTTAATTCAATCGAATTTAAATAAATAATTGCGCCTAGCGAAATTATTATTTACGTCGCTAACGAATTAATTCTAAATTAACTCGTTTACCCGAATTAAAATCTGATTTTAATTCCGCGTCGAAATCTAATTTCGTCTAATATATCGAATATATTAATACATCGATTAATTCCGAATTAATCGTTCTCTCTCTTTAGACGACATTTTATCCCAGATAAAATATCTCCGTTATTAATCCTAGATTAATTTTCTCTCTCTTCTGTATAATCCCAGATTATTCAAGAGTGCGAGTTGTGCGTCATCGGTGGATTATCGGGAAGCGACCCATGAGATCCCCGGATAATCTGGCAGTAAATACGGTCGTCGGAGTATCCGAATCACGTACGTACCAAGTACTACGTTCTACCGATTTACGAGACAAGGTTGACTCCTAGCAAAGCACCAAGTCTACCTAATTCTCCGGACATATCCATTTAAGAATATTAAGATCTGTATCAAGCGTAGTATACTAATGTATTGTGCATATCGGCCCAGTATCGGATAATCACGTGCTAGGGCTGGGGCTGGATAAGTGTATGCCCCGTCCGAAACACATGTCGGATGTCTGGTAACTAGTCTCTATAATCGGATATTCATGACCTGGTCATAATATCACGATTGGATGCGCATCACTTTAAAAGCACTAATACCGTATCCTGCGTGACATCATCTCCAATATGACTGAGTGATACTTCCGTCTTGACATCACATCCAATACACTACGATTCTCAATATACCCGGAATTGGCGTACACAGAACTAGTTACAGTCCTAGACGACCTCAACTAAAGTATATCGATTGTCGTAAGCATTAGCGATGTAAGTCTCAGGTTAAGACTATACACACCTACCTTGATTTCGGCCTCCCATAGACACATATTCATAATACCAATGGGATTCCGAGGGGTCTATCCAGAGCGAAGCTGTTTCCCGTACCATCGGTGAAACACGACCTCCTATCGCACTTGCATAAGTATCCAACACTTATATATATGAGAACTATGCCGTTGTGTCCTCACAACGCACACAAGTGCAATACTAGCCTATTCCGCATTATCGATGTCCAGTCTCGATAATACTACGGCTAGGGATATTTAATGATTAATCCTTCGTGGACTGATACTGTCTCATATCATCTCAATCTAGGAACTAATCATAGGGACCTCTCTTCATTTATATATCTATGGTGATCTAATCACAAATGATGAGAGTGCAATTTCCTTATTACATAGTTAATTTGCTACAACAACACAATGATCTGTGCAAATAGTGACGCTATGGGTCATATTATCCAACAATCTCCCACTTGGCACATAGCCAGTCACCCAAGTGTCCCACACCTGAACTATGTACGGTTCGCTCAAATTGCTGAGGAGGAAAGGTTTTCGTCAGCGGATTTGTATGATTATCGTCTGACGCGATTTATACGATCATCACATCGCCACGATGTATGATCCGAACGAATCAGATGATATAGAAGTATATATCTGGATCGTCGATGAGACCTTTAATTCCTTAGCCTATGCTGACGCCTAGCTCAGCTGCTAACAGAACTTTATCTAATCTTATTAGATTTATTTTCGACCCAGATGACTTCTATTGCTGCCTCAGCTGCAGCAATAATCCGCAATCGTTGTTTATTCGGCAACAGTTATCTTGCTAGGAAGATTTCCAGCTCACTGTCCCTGTTATTCAAACTTTATAGTACCGTAGTATTTTAATTGTTTGGAAACTTGCAGTAGTGATCCCAGTCACTTCAAGTTCTCCATCTCCATAGTTTAAGACAACATATTTAGTTCTCAGAGATACTATCAGATGTTCTTAACTTCAATCCAGTGACTGTCACTTGGATTGACCTGATTGTGACTCCATATGCTCGAAGCGTATGAGACACCAGTACAAGTACATTTTAAATGTACAATTTTTCAGAGAGTGTTAACAACTCCAAATCTATCCCAGTAGATCTTTATTCCCTGAATAAAGGTTGTTACTCCCCAGAATTCTACGGAGAATTTCTATTGAAAGAATATCTATGAAAGCCAAGCTTTCACCAATTGCTTTATGGGAATTTCATTGTCAGTGCCCTCTCCCACTAACCTCCTTATATACACAAGAATTATTTCGTTTTGAGTTAAATCATAAACCATTATGATTATTTCAAAACGTCAGTTCCAAGAACCTTATGCTTGCATTGATCCAAACATGGATCGAATAACCCGCAAACCTGGTTTGTCGGTTATACAAAATCGTCAGGATGTTGTAAACATCCTCCAAAAGGTTTCCTTTTCAGGAAAGCGATTTTGATCTATAACTGGCAAATTTCATAAATGAAATACGCAGTTATCAACAAGCATTTTCAAAATGGATTTACCATGGCAACAGGTAAAAGGTTGAACCGTTATTAACACAATGTTGATAACGATACCTTTCCGTCAAAAGCCTAGCTTTGTACGTTGGTATGTTGCCATCCATGTATGTCTTCCTTGAAGACGTATAATGTACCAATAGGCACAATGCTTTGTGGTACAACAACTAGTATCCATAATAGTCGTTATACATGGAATCCATTTCGGACTCATGGCACTTTGCCATAACAGGGAGTCGATACCTTGTATCACTTCCTCAAAACGTAGTCGGTGGATATACCTTCATAAGATTGACATCTTAATGAGGTTAGATCAGAAACCCATACCCTAGGTTGTTTTCTGACTCTATCCGATCTACCCGATTTCTTGTGTATTTGAAGATTAATGGTACAGATTCATCATAGATGAATTATTTGTGTTCCATTAAGGACTTCGTGCTATGAATAGTATTACTCCGATTTTCATTGAGTATCACTATCCTCCCACTGACCACTGCATATCGGTATTCTTCTCAGGAAAACCGCATGGTGAGCAACAATCACATTGTTCTCATGTGGGATTTATAAGTACTATACTTATGGTTTCCCTTAGGATAACCTATATTGGCACTAATCCAATTTGGGTTCTTAGTTTGGTATCATCCAAACTTTATGCCTGGCATACCCAAATTATCAGGAATGAGAAACCTCGTTTCTTTCCTGTTCATATCCTATATGATATCTGTCAAACAGATTTATATGGAACCTTATTCTAAATAAGTTTTGCAGTGTAATGTTATACATATCATGTTGAAGGAAACAGTAGCTCAGAGCGACTCGCGAAAAACCTAATCATGTCCAACAAAACTTGGTTTTTAGTTCTGACACACCGTCAATTGACGTGTCTCGGGAGGAGTCCTCATATGAAAGAATACCGTACTCTTTCATGTACGTATGAAACTTACTGCTTAAGTATTTACCAATACGGTCTTACCGCAGCGGCATAATACTACAGCCGATCTGTTTGTATACTTCGTGTCGAAACTCAAAGTTTCGTATTTGTGTTCTTCAAAAGAAACACATAACCATAACGTGATGCCACATCCGTTAAGGTCACGAAATATGCATGTTCACATTTAGCCTAGCTAGATATGGGCCCACTTACTTCACCATGAATAGGGCTAACAGATCGGTGGCCCTTTTACTATTACCAAGTAAATAGTATTTTAGGTTTTTAACCTAATAAACTAGATTCGTAGACCTTATTTGAATAGTCAAATCAGTCCTAGTACCCACTCTTCAAAAGTGTGGATATACGAGTCTCGTTTAATTGTGTCCCAGACAACAATGCCACAAATAAGTCTATATTGATCAAATCAATTTGAGCTATTTATTTGTCATTTATATGTTTGAGATTTTATTTATATTCAAAATATAAATTATGTTATTTACATCTAATGTATTTATCTCAGTATCATCTTTATATAATGAAACACTTTAGTGTTCTAGAATATAAAGGTTTTATCCGCATCGGATTAAACACTGATATAGAGATAATGTCTCTAGTCAAACTAGTTACATTATAACATTTCCTAATTTAAGTACACACCCGAAGGGTAGTTCCTAAACTTAGGTATCTACGGTCGAAACAGCGACTTTCGTCCCGTTTCCAATTCGCAGAGAAATCTCGGCTTGAAGCCAGTATCCAGCTCACAGCGGATTCTGAACGTCAATACATATATGTATTATGTACCACACTAAGTATTTAAAATCCAATTTTAATACTAGTAGTAAACATAACTTTGACAAATATTTTTAAAGTTAGAGCCTCTCCCTATCTTTAATTCCTTCGTGTCTTCCATATCCAAATGGTAGTCACTTTGGGATATGTCAATTACCTTTTCAATATTTCACAAACCTTTGGCCAAGCCTTGGGTTTTAGAATATCGAAATGATGTGCACCTTGTGCTACATGCCCTATTGCAAACTTTGACTTTTGTCCACTAGAATAGTCAATTAATTCTCCAAGAATTATTAATTGCAATTTTAATACTTTTAAATCTAAAGATAGATTTATTGTAAGTATATTAATTAAGCACTAAAGTCATCATCACATAAATCTTCCAAAGACTTTATGCTCTACTATTTGCTTAATTATGGGCTTAGTCATAATAAGTTATTTTATCAAATAAATTAACCTATTATTGATTCCCAATTGAAAATTAAATCATTTAAAACATTTAATCCAAGGATTATATATTTTAAATATTCACCTTTCAATTCTTTCTTGATTTTAATAGTCCAACTATTTAATCAATTTTAATAAGGTACTATTTATTATAATGATTACAATAATCCAATTATTTAATCAACTATAATTTTAATATTGATTACTATAATCCAATTATAAAATCAACTATCATTTTAATTCAATTATATTGATTACTATAATCCAATTATAAAATCAACTATATATTGAATGAGTTTGTATATAGTCCAACTATATATATATATTTTTAAAAACAACATAAAGTATTAGTCCAACTAATACTTTTGATTAATATGACGAGTAAAATATAGATGAGCGCGTTTAGCGAGTATTCGAACGAATGTTGCAAATTCAATACTTGCCTCCCACTATTTTTCGTCGAGCCTCTAACCCTCAGTCGAGTGCTCGGGAAACCGTGTTTCCTAGTGGGCTAGGATCCCGTTAAATATCACACAATCTTGACTTTGGCCAACAAATTGTACGATAATTAACTAGGTAGATCTCGAAGATCAATTGGATCTAATCCAACTCCTAGATCCAGTAGGTGGACATCCAAGTCCTAAACATATATCTTATATATGTCTATACATCGAATGTATAGCCTAACCTTTTTCCTCTGAATTAACTAGGCCTTGGCTTTGGCACAACAAACCTAATGATCCCAGTCAAGCGCGGACCCATTGACATGGAAGCTTCGTAATCAATGTCAATGGACAAGAAGTGGTCTTGACTTTGGCCAACAAACCACAACTTGGACACGACACCGATATGGAACAAAGCCTCGTGATTAAAACACATCTTCGAAGGACAAGGGCTTGACTTTGGCAAACAACCCCTGCCAATCTAGGATCTTGAGTAAGAATCACTCAATGGAAGGAAAAACGCATGATATTTGATGAGGGCCTTTTCGCGTGCAAATTGGCTACCAATTTAATTATCTTTGTTAAGGTCTCATCATCATACACCCTTAAACATGCATTCTAAATACATAATAAAGCGAGTATGAAAATAAATAATAATGATATGCGGATGGATACTTAACACATTGATCCTAGATCAAATCTCTCCCTTTTTCACTCAAGCTAGCACTAGTATTGCTTCTACCCGTTACACTACACTTCTAAAGAAACCTCATATACATAGAGGGGAATAGGTGAGAAGAGAATACAAAGAGAATAGAGGTGATAAGGCTGGACACGCAGGTCCAATTTAATAAATCGAATTTATTACAACAATTTCTAAAATTGCCCACCCGACTAATATCCATCCGATATACATTATTTAATCAACACAACCACGTATTCACACACATAAGCATGCTATCAATCAATCTAATCAAATTAATTAATCTGATAATAAGTGATCATCCAATGTTCAAACAACGATTTTTGTTCGAGTCAAACTCGTTTTTGCGAATAAGTACTTAAAGTACGAATTCATGAATTAAATTAAACTACATCATTAAATCTAATTTAACATGTATTTAATACTAATTCATTATTCAATTCCAAATTAAATATTACACTTTTATTCAATAAACCTTTTTCGATTTAAATTCCAAATTTAATCGTAACGCGTCTCAAAGACCGATTAACGTCCAACGTCAATTCAATTAAAGTCCAATGGGCTTTTGATTGATTTCTTAAGGCGTGGACTTTTGGTCAACTCGGGTCAAACCGATAACCAAAGTCCAATCCGGGATTTACCCCATAAGCCCATAAATCAATCTTGGCCCATTAGGCCCAATTGAACATTAAAGGTTCATTAGTCGCAATTGGGCTTTATGGTTAAGGTTTTGGGCCCAATTGGATCCAATCCACTTGGCCTAAACCAAACTTGATAAATCAAGCCCAAAAGGCCCAATTACAACAATTCAAGCCCAAATCCAATTTAAGCCTAAATAATTAAATTACACTAATCCAATTACGCAATTTAATTACCTAAAGTGCATTATATGATTAATCGACTAAATCAATATTTCCGAAGCACCAAATTAGTCCAATTAATCATGCTTATTCATTATCATATGTCCAACACACAAATTGAAAATCAAACCCATAACATGCTTTAATGCTCTCGGCCAAGGAAGGTTATTTTGTCCGATTTGAATTTAATCCGATTAATTACACAATTGACAACGTATTAACTTCCGAATGATTTCATACACATCCAATGTTCATAAAATCAAAATTACCAAGACATTCAATAGGGCTATACATTCGGCCAAGGTGAAGGAAATTGGGGATTTTTGTTCAATTCAAAATTCAATCAAATTGACTTCAAATTAACATCATCCTATATCATTATAACTCATCCAATGAATTTAAAATGAAAAATTCCAAGAACTCTAAGACTCCTACACATTCGGCCAACATGAATAAATTGGGGAAAATTATTCCAAATCAATTTTCAATAAATTGGTCCAACCAAAATGCAATCAAACATGTTATAAGCATACTTAAACAATCAATTTATTCAAACCATGCTCAACAAACATTTACCCAAATTTTAAGCTCTACATTTTTCATGCTTGCAACATTAGCTCTTGATGCCATTGTTGGTTTTTCTAAGGTCCCAAGATCAAATCAAGACATGAAAACATCCGTGAATACACCAATGAAGATAGCGGAATACTTACATTGATCGGTTATGTCGATTTGGGACGATTCAAGCCCAAAAACGCACTGTCTTTGTAAGCCCACTGCAGCAGCCCACTGCCTACAAAACAGAAAATTGAGTGAAGAAATGGAGCTCCTAGCTTCGTTGGATGGATCCCGTCTCATGGTCGAACCTCCCTACCACCTTCGCAAGACTTGTAAGTGTGCTAGCACTTGAATTTTCACCATGAAAATCCACTCTTGCTTCCCTATTGTTCACGGTTTTTGTGATGAAAAACAGTGAGCAGTTTGCCCCATTTGGGCGTGAGAGAAGAGAGCATTTTGAGAGAGAAAATGTGTTGTCTTGAATTAAAATGATTTACCAAAATCAATTTATATTTATGCCATAATTTTCATTAAATTAATAATAAAATTATGACACATAACATGCAATGGCTTAGAGTGTCAAACACTCAAACTCCATGCAATGACATTGAGTGCAATGTACACAATCTACATGCAATGCATTAGAATGACATGTGTCATGTGGGCCCCACACATTTCCAAATGAAAGTGGGCCCATGTGCACTCACGCGTTCGGGTTCGATATTTCCGAAATACCGAGCTTACGTCGCGACGTTAATTCAATCGAATTTAAATAAATAATTGCGCCTAGCGAAATTATTATTTACGTCGCTAACGAATTAATTCTAAATTAACTCGTTTGCCCGAATTAAAATCTGATTTTAATTCCGCGTCGAAATCTAATTTCGTCTAATATATCGAATATATAATACATCGATTAATTCCGAATTAATCGTTCTCTCTCTTTAGACGACATTTTATCCCAGATAAAATATCTCCGTTATTAATCCTAGATTAATTTTCTCTCTCTTCTGTATAATCCCAGATTATTCAAGAGTGCGAGTTGTGCGTCATCGGTGGATTATCGGGAAGCGACCCATGAGATCCCCGGATAATCTGGCAGTAAATACGGTCGTCGGAGTATCCGAATCACGTACGTACCAAGTACTACGTTCTACCGATTTACGAGACAAGGTTGACTCCTAGCAAAGCACCAAGTCTACCTAATTCTCCGGACATATCCATTTAAGAATATTAAGATCTGTATCAAGCGTAGTATACTAATGTATTGTGCATATCGGCCCAGTATCAGATAATCACGTGCTAGGGCTGGGGCTGGATAAGTGTCTGCCCCGTCCGAAACACATGTCGGATGTCTGGTAACTAGTCTCTATAATCGGATATTCATGACCTGGTCATAATATCACGATTGGATGGGCATCACTTTAAAAGCACTAATACCGTATCCTGCGTGACATCATCTCCAATATGACTGAAGTGATACTTCCGTCTTGACATCACATCCAATACACTACGATTCTCAATATACCCGGAATTGGCGTACACAGAACTAGTTACAGTCCTAGACGACCTCAACTAAAGTATATCGATTGTCGTAAGCATTAGCGATGTAAGTCTCAGGTTAAGACTATACACACCTACCTTGATTTCGGCCTCCCATAGACACATATTCATAATACCAATGGGATTCCGAGGGGTCTATCCAGAGCGAAGCTGTTTCCTGTACCATCGGTGAAACACGACCTCCTATCGCACTTGCATAAGTATCCAACACTTATATATATGAGAACTATGCCGTTGTGTCCTCACAACGCACACAAGTGCAATACTAGCCTATTCCGCATTATCGATGTCCAGTCTCGATAATACTACGGCTAGGGATATTTAATGATTAATCCTTCGTGGACTGATACTGTCTCATATCATCTCAATCCAGGAACTAATCATAGGGACCTCTCTTCATTTATATATCTATGGTGATCTAATCACAAATGATGAGAGTGCAATTTCCTTATTACATAGTTAATTTGCTACAACAACACAATGATCTGTGCAAATAGTGACGCTATGGGTCATATTATCCAACACCTGGGACGCATCCCAATACCGCTGACAAAATGTGGGCCTCGACCCTGGGACGCATCCCGAAAGTGATGATGTGGAGCTTCACTCCTCAGCCGATATGGGCTTCGCCCCCAAGCTGACATGATATGTGGTGGAGCCTCGCTCCCCCGTTGATATGGGCCTCGCCCCCAAGCTGGTACAATGTGGAACCTCGCTCCTTAGACGATATGGGCTTCGCCCTCCGAGACCCATACCCGGAACTTAACTTCATTGGGACCTCAATCTTCAGATTACTGACCATATCAAATGCTGTGCCTTTGCCATCTCTGATTGACTTACTGCTCGCTCTTTTCCGTCTTCAACACCTGTTTACACAAAACAGAACAAACACAAAAATATGCAATATAGGTTACGTGTATGCATGTATGCATGAGTTTTCTTATTCCGTTGGGTTAGGTCTTCCGCTGGCGACCAAGTCTTCTCAAGTAAAGTACAACTTCAACCTGTCGACATTGATTGGTTCCGTGAATTCATTTCCTTCCAAGTCTGATAGCTTCACTGCTCCATTTCCCATGACTTTCTGAACGATGTAAGGTCCTTCCCAGTTAGGCCTGAATTTGCCTCTCGGATCTGTCGTCGACGGCCTCGACTGCTTAAGTACCAAATCACCCTTTCTGATCTTTGTGGGACGTACTTTCTTGTTGAATGCCCGGGCTAGTCTCTTCTGATACAACTGCATGTGATACAAAGACTTCGTTCTCTTCTCATCCAACAGTGCTAACTGATCAAATCTCTGTGCGGCCCATTCCTGTTCCGGTAATTCTGCCTCTGCTAATACCCTCAGGGACTGTATTTCCACTTCTACTGGCAATACTGCTTCCATTCCGTAGACCAGGAGTAAGGTGTTGCACCCGTTGCCGTTCTTACTGATGTTCTGTACCCCCACAAAGCATACGGTAATTTCTGCCCAGTCTCTATAATTTTCTGTCATCTTGGCTAAAATTGTCTTTATAGTCTTGTTAGCTGCCTCAACTGCCCCATTTGCCTGCGGCCTGTACGGTGATGACTTGTGGTGGCCTATCCCATACCTCTGTAACATTGCCTTTGTCTCTCCTTGAAACTGGACCCCGTTGTCCGTCACTACATGATGCGGCATACCATACCGACAAATGAGGTTCCGAGCTATGAACTTCGCCATCTGCTTCGCTGTAACATTACGGAAGGATTCGGCTTCCACCCACTTTGAGAAGTAATCTACTGCCACCACTATGAAGCGATGCCCATTTGATGCATTTGGTCGAATTTCCCCAATCATATCGATTCCCCATGCTGAGAAATGCCACGGCTCTGAAAACCCGTGCAATTCTGTGTGCGGTAAGTGATTCAAATTACCGTGTGCTTGACAGTCATGACAGTGCTTTACCATCTTCGCGCAGTCTGTCTCCATGGTCGACCAATAAAACCCCTGTCTCACTATCTTGCGGGACAAGTTCAATCCATTCATGTGCGGACCACATACCCCGGCATGTACCTCTTCCATCACTTTCTGAGCTTCTTCTTTTCTCAAACATTTCAACTGAATGCCGTTTGCCTGCCTCTTGTACAGTTCCCCTCTCAGAGTCACATACTGGGAAGCCAACTTCTGAATGGCTATTCTGTCTTTTCTGCCCGCCCCTTCCGGGAATTCACTAAGTCCCAGATACCTCTGAATGTCATAATACCAAGGTTTACCGTCGTCAACCTCAACTTCCAGAATTCTTTCTATCTCATAAGCAGGTTTACTTGCTATCGTCAGTACCAACGGTCTCATCACTAACTTCTCTGGATTTTCCCAAGTTGCTGCTAGCGTAGCCAATGCGTCTGCCATCTGATTCTCTTCCCTCGGTAGGTGCTGAAACTTACACTCGGGGATATCCTGTGCCAATTTTCTGAGGTGAAAAAGATAAGGCTTCAACCGTTCTTCCTTCAATTCCCATTCTCATCGCATCTGCTGGACGACTAACATAGAATCTCCGTAGATTTCCACACTCTCGGCCTTCAAGGCTATCAATGCTGTCAAGCCAAAAGCACACGCTTCATACTCGGCCATGTTGTTAGTCACTCTGAATGTCAACCTCTTGGCCAAAGGCAGAGTCTCTCCCTCAGGGGTCACTATCACGATCCCGATTCTGGCTCCCTTGTAATTCACTGCTCCGTCAAAATACATCTTCCATCTCTGAACTGTTATTGCTTGGATCTCTTCATCTGGAAACTCAAACTTATACTGATCCCCCTCAACAGTTGCAATGCCAGAAATTCCGCTACCGCTCGTCCCTTTATCACCTTGGAGGTGATATACTCATTGTCAAACTCTGTCAACAATACCAACCATCGGCCCAGTTTTCCCACTAGTGAAGGCACTGAATGGAGATATTTCAGAGGATTCTCCTTTGCCACCACCTGGATCTTGTAAGACTGGAAGTAATGTCGCAACTTTCTGGAAGCCCATACCACTGCAAGACAGATCTTCTCGACTTCCTGATACCGAGCCTCATACGGAAGCAGCTTCTTACTCAGATAATACACTGCATGTTCTATCCCTGTCTCATCTGCCTGTACCATCATACCTCCCAATGCTTCTGATTCTATAGCCAAATACAATATCAAAGGTCTGCCCGACCTCGGAGGTTTCAACACGGGTGGCTTCACCAAATACTCTCTGATTCTGTCGAAGGCGGTCTGACACTGTTCATTCCATCTCACTGGCTGATCTTTTCTCAACAGTTTGAAGATAGGTTCACATACCGATGTCAACTTGGCAATAAACCGACTGATGTACTGAATCTTTCCCAAGAATGCCCTGACTTCCTTTTCTGTCTTCGGTGCAGGGATTTCTGTGATTGCCTTGATCTTTTCGGAGTCTACCTCTATTCCGCCCATTCCCACTGTATGACCAAGCAATTTCCCTGATGTCACCCCAAACACACATTTCTTGGGTTAAGCCGCAGGTTATATCTGTCAACTCTCTGAAGGAACCTTTCCAATGCCTCAATATGCCCAACTCTCGTTTCTGATTTCACCATCATGTCATCCACATACACCTCAATCTCTTTGTGCATCAAGTCATGGAAGAGTGTAGTGGCCATCCGCTGATAAGTAGCTCCCGCATTCTTAAGCCCAAACGGCATCACCTTGTAACAATAGGTACCCCACTCGGTAACAAATGCAGTCTTGTGTTTATCTTCTTCAGCCATGAGAACCTGATTGTACCCTGAAAATCCATCTGCAAATGAATACATAGCAGACAAAGCCGCACTATCAACCAGAACATCTATATGTGGCAAAGGGAAATCATCTTTCGGACAAGCTTTATTGAGATCTCTGTAGTCTACACACATTCTGACCTTCCCATCTTTCTTTGGTACCGGTACTATGTTAGCCAGCCATCGGGATATTTTACCACTTCCAGGAACCCCACATCTATCTGCTTCTTAACTTCCTCTCTGACTTTCTCAGCCCATTCTCCTCATCCGTCGAAGTTTCTGCTTTTACTGGCCTCATATTCGGATAAGTTGGTATTGTGTGCTGAGCAATGTTTCTGTCTACCCCGGGCATGTCTTCATAAGACCAAGCAAATACTTTGGCATATCTGACCAACACTTCTTCTAGTTTCTCCCTCTCTTCGGAGGTTACTTCACTTGCAATCAAAATTTCTTTGGGGTTCTCAAGTGTGCCCAAGTTAAATGCAATAGTTCTGGCTGAACTGATGTCAAATATGCTTGATTCATGCAGAGTGAATGGAAATGACTCAGGCAAGTAAGCAAAAGAAATGTCTTTATTATTGGATAATGCGGAAGTACATTCAAATAAGTCAGGAAGGTAAATGTCTTCATCATCTATAGACATTTCTTCCTTTGCAATCAGGTCTTCCTCAGGCTTCTCATCTCTTCCAGAGTCAGGCTTTTCTAACTTCATCAGCTCTTCTTCCCAAATATCGGCTTCCACAGCATTCCCGGTCAGTGGCTTCTCACCCAACAAATCCTGGAAGATCTCAAACCCAGGCACAACAATCCCATTAACCTCCACAGGTTCAGGCTCTCCTTGATACCCTGAAGCTTTCACAAAGCACTCCATCAGCCTCAGGCCCTTTTTCTTGACCTTTGGCTTTTCTTCGTCAGATTTGTATCCCAAACCTTTCCGAGTAGTCTGTCCTCTGAAATCCGGCAATTTTGAACCTTTACCCGGCTCAAACTTCATTTTCTCCATAATCCTAGCCACTCTAGGGTCCACCCACTCCTCAAAAGTGGCTGATACCTGGAACCTCGTGAAAGGTAGTATCTCCAAGGCAGCCACGGCGTTGTCTAACTCAGCCCGGATGGTAACAATCTCCCCCTCATACGGGAATCTGATCATCTGATGCAAAGTGGAAGGCACGCCCCCAAGCTTGTGAAACCAAGGCCTTCCCAACAATAAAGCAAAAGTGGCTGGGATGTCCAGCACTGTGAACTCAACCTCATCTTCAATCGGCCCTACCTTGACCATAGCCACAAAGGTACCCTCAACTCCCCGCTTACTGTCATCATAAGCTTTAATAGTCATACTGGGGGGTCCAAGTCTGTTGCTTTCATACCCAATCTTGCCAGAATTTTCAACGGGCACACATTGATGGACGAACCGTCATCCACCATCACACATGAAGTCTTCTTGCCCCTCACTTCGGCCCTGATAAATAAAGGCCTATTATGATTCCTCCCCTCCGGCGGGAGATCATCCTCAGAAAAGGATATCTGCAAAGCTTCCTTCTGAACCGACCCAACAAACATTGCGGGGTTGGCATCCTCCGGTACCACAATCTTGCTCAAGGCCTCAACCATAGCCTGTCTATGCTCCTGAGATGCACATAATAGTTCCCAGATACTGACTTGTGCTCTAGTCTTCCTCAATTGCCTCAGCACTATATCCCCTTCAGCATTTTCTGCAGCCTCAACCACTTCTCTACCATCTGTCAAAGCTTCCTTACCCTTTTCTGCCATATCATTGTAAAAACGACCGCTACGTGTCATTCCCCTTACTTCCTCCTCGTCACTGCTAGAGAAATCAAGCCAAAAGTTCTTCTTCTGTTCAGACTCATCCTCACTAGTACTATCCCAGATTCCCAGGCAAAAGGCTTGAGGGTGAAAGGATTTTAGGACAAGGTCTTCTGGAAGGCCAGAATTGATCATATAGGCTGGTGGTGGTACGGCACGGTAGTTGGGCAAGGGGTTTCTGTGTGTATCGGGCTGTTCTGTTTCTGGGTTGGGTATTTTCTTGGAGTCTATTAGGTCTTGGATTTCATGGCGGAGTCGGGCGCAGTTGTCGGTGTCATGGCTTTTTTGTTGGTAGAAGTGGCAATAGAGGCTTAGGTTAATATGTGGTGGTAGGGGATTGGGCAATGGTTTGGTATCCAAGGGTTTTAAAAGCCCTTGCCTCTTCAACTTCTCAAGCACCTTAGACAGGGGCCTTCCCAAGTTGGAAAACTGCCTGTTCCGGATAGCAGCAACTTCAGCAGAAACGGGCTTTGTTCCCGATGTTCCCCCAATGGGCCTCCTGCTTAGACCATAGAATTTTCTATTCTCGGCCTCTTCTTCCTCAATATCCATGACAGTTTCCCTCAACTGCCGAAAGTCTGCAATCATGGAGGTCATCCTCCTCAACTTGCCGTAAATGGAGGGCTTGGTGCCCTTGATAATCATCTTGATCTGATCCTTCTCCGAAGGCCTGGTCTGCATTTTCAATAACTGACTCCTCCATCGATCCACATACTCTTTAAAACTCTCCTCCGCTTTCTGCTTAACATTCTCCAGATCACGGAGTGACAAATCGATCTCCAAGTCCGTGACATATTGCTTCAGGAAAGCATCAGCCAACTCCCTCCAATCTTCCTTTACTTTCTTATCCAAACTGTGGTACCATACCACGGGAGCTCCTTCTAGCGACATTCCAAACATCTTCTGTACCTGGCGTTGAGATAAGCCAACTGAACTCATGACTGATACAAACTGTCGGAGATGCACCCTCGGATCCCATTTCCGTTGAACTTAGCCATATCCGGCATCTTGAACTGTACCGGCAACTGTTCCTCAAAAGTCAATGTGTCATAATCCAGCAGGTCCTCATTCTTACCCCTCATCTTGCGGGTAACTGACTCAACCTGATCCCGGAGTTTCTGTAACTCTGCCTGAGACCCAGATACTCTGCCTGCTGCATACTCTGCCATATCATCAAAAGTGGGGGTATCATCCCCCAATCTGTTCGGAGATTCCTCTGGTCTGCATCCCCAGAACTACCCCCGGCACGAGACCCAGCCTATACCAGCCATAGCAGTAGTCAAAGCCTGCAACTGTTCAGTGATTTTGGCGAGACTGTTCTCTAACTGATCCATACGGGACACCTCATTATCGGATTCACTCATACTTGTTCTTTTAGTGAGTCTGGTTCCTTCTCTAACCCAAACGGTATCTATGGTGTCTTTTAAGACACAGAGGATGTTAACAGGGTATATGTATGCATGATATGCATAAGAGATATTTAACATATATTAAATCAAATAAAATTCTCAAACAAATCGGCCTATTATCATTTTAGAAGCTTTTGGGACAACTGTCATAAGGGTGAACCCGTCCCAGTTTAAATGGCCCAACGAGTTCATGTCTTATGACAAAGAGCCCAACCAAATCAAATGATAATATTCCGAAAACAAGCACAAGGTGGCCCATCAATCACTTAGAAGCTTTTGGCCCAATAGTCATGAAATATGTTCTTGTCCCAGTTTAAATGGCCCAACAAGTCCATATCCCATGACAAATGGTCCAAATGGATCCAAACGGTGATGTTCCCAAACATAAGCATAGAAGGGAGATAATGCAAACATAACATAATATTTTTACATAATGGCCCATCAACATTTCAGAAGCCTTGGGCCTAATAGTCATACAGTACGAACTTGCTCAGTTTAAATGGCCCAGCAAGCCCGCATTTCTGACAATAGTCCAACTGCATCCAAATGAGGATGGTCCACAAGCACATACTCAAGGAAATAATTGCTACTTTAACCATACAAACCAGTCTATGGGTGGATTTGCAAGAGTATGGACAAAGGCTCTCACTGGCGAAGGATAGCCCACAACTAGGTCTCCCCACTCAAGGGTTCAAGCGACCAAGTGAGCGTATCCTTTTTTATACACTAAGGTACGTGCCAATGAGCTATGGTGTGTGACGGACTGTCAAATGGATTTCCCGTTGTAGATTCCCCAGAGGGAAGGTGGAGCGAGGCTCACTTAATACCCAAGCCTCTTAGGCTCTTATCGCTTGGTGTCAGGAATAAACAACGAGTCCTCCAAATTAGTCCATCACAAAGGCCAAGTAGATGGTCATGTAGGTATCCTCACAGCTTTTCCTTCTAGAAAGGTAGTGAGTGAAGGAAGACACCAACCATTACCTAGCCTTAAAGTGCCCTTGATTAAACTCTCACTTATCCACTATAGACATGGCCAATTAAAACATAAATCCACTCATTACAAGACAATATTTCGGGGCCAATTCTCATATCCCCAGTGGAGTCGCCAGACTGTGGGACACAGGACCTGGGCGACGCCGTTCCTAGGCTCGCGGCCTAGTTTGGGAAGGATTACATAACATGGAGTCGCCACCCGGTGTGACCGGGACAAAGATTTAAGGCCGCACTCACCCCTCGCAAGGGAAGACCTCAAACCGTTGGGTTCGGAATGGTCCCTTACTTATGTCACTTGTAATGAAAAGATTTATATAATAATTTAAACAAGCTGAAGTAACAATTATTTCTAAGGGTATCATGCTTCTAAATTCACATGTATAAAATAAAATATGCGCCTAAATATACATGTATTTCGCATATAAGATTGCATGCTTAACATATATCAAGATAGCAACTAACATACAACTTTACTTGCATATCACATTCAGGAAAAACACAAGCACACATATTAACCATACAAGCACAAATGGTAACCATACAAGCACACATATGGGCACTTTTCCAAGTGGTACGTGGAATTGTAGCCCAAGTACAGACCGCACTACCGTCCATTCGGAATCGGCTACGGAATTTACGTCTGGGTTTCCATCCGATATACCGCAAGAAATAATACTCAAATGTTATCATGACACAAGCATATGAATGGTGATACATTGACACATTTGCAAAAGAAAGATCAACCAATAGGCAAATATGCATGAATATAATAAGACAGACTCAGTTCAGTGTGTGTACGTTTCGTGTAGCGTTGTAACGCGTTCGAACGGAAATGAAACAGAATGCTCACGTTCGAGTAGCGTTCGTAAGCGCGTTCGAACGGAAATGAAACAGAATGCTCACGTTCGAGTAGCGTTCGTAAACGCGTTCGAACGGAAATGAAACAGAATGCTCACGTTCGAGTAGGCGTTCGTAAACGCGTTCGAACGGAAATGAAACAGAATGCTCGTGTTCGAGTAGCGTCCGTAAACGCGTTCGAACGGAAAGGAGACCTGATGCATGATAAGGCAAAATGTATGCGCGTTCGAGTTGCGTTTGCAAACGCGTTCGAACGGACACGGACCTGATGCATGAAAATGGGATGCAATACATAAACAGAAAATAAGGGGCGCGGCGAAGTACTGCCATAAAGGTGACCTTTTGGGGCTCTTGATCTCTCAAAGAGAGGACCTTTAGACCAACATACTAAGCCCATGCGCATCACATCACGCATACAAGGATAGAATCAATCATATCAACCAAGTATGCCCGATTGAACACATCTTACATCCAATCCGAACACACGTCAATCGGCGCGGCAAAGCATCGTGGTAAAGGGCTTTTAGCCCCTCCCCATAAGGGATCTCACGTCACACTTACTAAGCCCATGCGCTCGATTACTTATACATATGAAAATAAAGATAATAATAATATCAAACTAAGTATGCCCGATTGAACGTATCTCGCGTCCAACCGAACATACATCAACCGGCGCGGCGAAGTAGTGTCACGAAGGTGGCCTTTTCGGCTCTTTGTCTCCTAAATGGATGACCTTTGGACTAACTCACTAAGCCCATGCGCTTGGTTGAATCATGCATAACTAACGACATATCGAATTCAAGTAAAACAAACTAAATAAACAAAAGCAACATGACAAAAGAAAGATGGTGCCATTTACCCAAGCGGTACGTGGAGTTGTGGCCCGAGTACAGATCATATTACCGTCCATTCGGAATCGGCTATGAAATTTATGTCCGGGTTTCCATCCGATATACCGCGAGAGTTGACACATCTCTCATTCATCCAATACCCACAACATACATCATACACACAACGGATACCACAAATACAGAAAATATAATCAAAGTAAATGACCAGAAAATAAAATGAGAATAAGTGTGAAAGATACCCTCAGGTCTAACCTTTTAAGCCGTCTCTCGGACTCGCGTTCCACGGAAATCGAAAGGGGGTAAGGCTCCGCAACTTTCTGGTCCACTGGTTCAACGTCCTAGCTCACTGCTTCGCTGCTTTGCTTACGATTCGAACTCCGTTCTGCTCCTATTTGGCTCTGTTGCTGCTCCCCGCACGGGCTACCTGCTTTAACGTTTTCAATAACCTATTCCAAGTTTGTGTGGGTTTTTAAGTGCAATTATATATGATTATTCTTAAGGTTATCTATGCTGTTTTTTATGTTACTGTTTTTTGGGATTTTGGGACTGTTTTGGAGGATTTTCGGTGGTGGTTAGGGATTGTTTTGGTGTGATTTTCGGTGGTGTGAGAGTGAGGATCAAGGGAGTGATATGCTTGTGATGTCTAGGATTTCTTGCTATAATTCTTGTGTGAATTGTGTGTATGAGCTAGAGAGATTGGAGAGGGGGGATGGCCTTGGTTTAGTCATGTTTATATAGAGGAGAGGTAGGGTTTGGCCTGTGTCACAAGGAAGGGATTTTGGAATCAAAAAGAGGATTTGATTTTGTATTCAACAAGGAAAGGATTAGAATTGAGGGGGGACAAAATATTTAAGTTAGGAGTTGTAATATTTAATTTGTGTTGGTTAAGGAATACAAATATTTTATATTGGTAAATATCTTATTAGATTAGGAAGTCAAATATATGATTGGCTTTAATTGGTTAGGATTGATTTTAATTTGGTATATTATATTTTGATTAGTATGTGATTTGTTTATTTAGGCATGATTTTAGTTTAGTTGGTAATTGTTTATTTTTTTTTAATTGGTAAATGGTTTAAATGTTTTATTTTTTGTTTAATATTTAATTAATATTTATTTATTTAATTTGGGATGTGTTTATGGGCTTTGGGGAGCTAAATGGGCTGGGGTGTGAGGCTAGCAGCAAAAACAGAATTACCGGCTCCGTTCGAACGCCTCATCGCACGCGGCACGAACGTCCGCAATCTGCACGAGGTTCGAACGAAGTAACGAACGCAGCACCAACGAAGACAGTGAGCTTGTTTATCCTGATTTCCCCTTCCGATATCCGTTTCCCGCGGCTTTCATGACTCAAAAGGTAGTGCCTCCAAATGAGGCTCATCATCGGGTTTCACATGCGAAAATGCAATGCCTACAATGGCCAGTGGCTCTAGAACTCAACAATCTATGCAAATTTATCATCCTCCACAAATCAAGACTCAATTACAAGTAAATCATATTTACATGTGGCATTTTTCTCCTTCAGCTCTGAAAAGGTATTTTACACAATTCTTTTCTAATGTAAAATTATTGAAATGGAAAAACTTTCCTTTGAGCTTGGCGTCACTTTAGAGCTTTTCTTGTTCTTATTAATGTGCTTTGCCTTAGCCTTTCTAGGTTTTTCTTCTTCTTCTTTGTAAGATTTGGAAGATTCGGCAACATTTTCCTCTCACTCACTTACAAGGATCCACCAGCATGGATCGTAATGGGTGATCTCATAAAACAGTTAATAAAGTAAAGTTAACTTTGTTCATACACATAATTGCTTTTAAATTGTAAGAAACTCTTCGAAAGAGTTACCATGATCATGGTCACCTGACTACTCTCGTTTATATGAGCCTATGAGTTTCGATCATGTTGAGATAGATCATCATCCTAAGATGTGCTACGGACAAATGACCCTTTCATTCATCATTGTGGTCATCGTTGAGACCATAACCTTATGACATTACCGCTTTGAAGGCTGCCAGAACATGCCCTGCAATAACTTCATCATCAAAGATATTGTAGCCATTAGCTCATGTTTTGCAACAAGAACTCGGACATCCCTTCTAGCAGTAGCAGTGGGATTTCTCATTTGCTACGACCAATTTTTGGTGGGCATCGCGCATAACTTGGCAAGAATTTCTAGCAGGCTTGGGAGGAAATTCCTCTATCAGGAAAAACTAAGTCTTTACAGACCAAGATGGCGTTCATATTACTTTTATATTTAACATAGTTTTCTCTCGTCAATTTGTCATTTAAGAAAATTGAAATGATTGGAAAAACCATGGCCAAAAATAAAACTAGTGTACTTTTAACATTCAATCATCGCACTTTAAAATCATCAAAAATATTTTGTCATAAAATTAAACATGATGTATGTACCATGTATAATGAAATAGAAACCTAAAAATAATTACTATGTCATAGAAATTATCATCCCATAAATAAGTGTCGTAGTCGAGTAGAGTAGGTCAAATACTTGCATGATAGATCGAGGAAAATTTCAATTGATTAATATATATGGGAATAACTCTTATTCATATATTAATCAACCACTGTTTGATTTGATCAAGGAATTTTGATTAACTATTAATCATTTTTTTGTGAGTGTAACATGTTGTTTCGGAACCCTTGGACTTAACTAGTGAAGTGCCACCGTATGATAGGTCCGTTCACTAGAAAATATTTCCTATCCTTTCGGAATCCCAACTTGATACTGACCCGAAATGGACACCATCCATAGGATGGGCGCGAAACAAAAGCCATCTCGAGGCGCCTTTTGAATCTAAATTTTCGAACTAACAACAGAGATCGTCGCGATATATTGTCGTGTATCCCTCTCCCCCTCAATATTTTAAAATTACGGATTTCTACTTAAAATATCTAATATTTTAATCCACTAGTGTTTACATGTTCATGTGTGACTAAAAAATAATTCTATTTACACTAGTGTAAAATTAGTGACAATTTCAATTTAACTTTTAAATTTATCCACTGATTGCTATTAGTCCAACTAATATTTCACTTAATTAATATGATTTAACTAAGTGTGCTTTAGTGACCTAATTAATTTTAACGCTTAAAATTTTAGCTCACTAATAAGTTTAAAATTTGAAATTCAAATTAAGGATAAATATTTTAAATTAAACTATTTAATTAACATAAGTGTCTTATAAATTCCAACTGGTTTTGGGATTGGTGCTCAGAGTGCCAAATTTTATTTTTTTTTTTTGCATTTCCCTATTAATACTTATGTTAATATTTTATTATGAATAAAATAAACAGTTTCTATAATATAATATCTATTTATATATGGTGAAGACGTAATTAACCTTACAATGATTTGTTATGATATAGTTGCAAAACCTTCGCAATTGACATTGAGTTTGTATCATAACAATATCATTTCTTTAAGAATCCTGGTCAAGGTATACATTACTTGGTCAGTAAGTAAATCCGCTGAGACCGGTACATGTCGTATATTGGAATCTTGCATTTTAATGGTAGATTCTCAATGAACCATGAGTCTTAGAGACTCGTAATGACACATAGGTGTTTATATCAGATAAACAATGAACGACTCACCGAAGATTCTTAATTGATAGTACACCAACGTTAATATGAATCTTCTCGGGTTGAGTGGCCATAGTGATTCATTAACTTGAGATACCATTGTCGATATATGAGATATCCTCCACAATTTTATGGCAGTCACATCACCGACCTATTTAGGTCAAACCTCTGCTTGTTTGTTGGGCCTGAAATGATCCTCATGATATCCTATGTGTGTCAAGATAGAATTCGCCAGCTCTGTGTATAGAGCATAGGTATTCAATATGGGATTAGCAATCTATTAAATCCATGGGCCGTGGTACACTATAGAAGTGAGTTCTAAGTGTTATAAGAGATTGCTAATAGAAACGTCGACGAGATTGTACTATAGAGATTTGACGTTCATTTCTATATCTCTGGAATAAATTCAAAACCTATGACGGAGGGATTATACGTATACAATGACCTCGACCTGTATTATTCAGCGAGTTTATCTGTGGTC
>SKCR01008337.1:0-24101 GCA_019454045.1 Zanthoxylum bungeanum | reverse complement strand
AGGCGGGGCAAGGCTCCGGCTTCAACCATGTTTGTCATAAACATGTTCACTACTAGTTTCAAAATTGGATTTTTGATACTAGATGTGGTACATAAATATATGTACTGATGTGTGGAATCTGTTGATTAGCAGGAGACTGGCTTCAGTTGAGATCGACCTGCGAGTGGAAAAAAAGACTAGAGTAGCTGTTTTAACCGTAGAAACCTAAGTTTAGGAACTACCATTTAGGCATGTACTTAAAGTAGGAAACTGTTATAATGTACCTAGTTTGACTAGAAACATTATCTCTATATCTAAGTTTAACCCGTTGCGGGTTTACCTTTATATTATAGAACACTAAGTGTTTTATTTTATAAAGATGATATTGAGATAAACACATTGGATCTGAATAACAGTATTTATATTTTGAATATAAATGAATCTCAAACGTATAACATGACAAACAAATAGCTCAAACTGAATTAATCAGATGAGACTTATTTGTGGCATTGTTGTCTGGGACACATTAACAAGACTCATATATCCACACTTTCGAAGAGTGGATACTAGGACGGATTTTATTCTAATTCAAATAATGTCTACGAATCTAGTTTATTAGGCAAAGTGCCTAAAATACCTTTTACTTGGTAAAAGAGTAAGTGCCACCGATCTGTTAGCCCTCGTTCATAGTGACATAAGTGGGCCCATGTCTAGCTAGGCTAGAGGTGGATATGAACACTTCGTAACCTTTATGGATGTAGCATCGCGTTATGGTTATGTGTTTCTTTTGAAACATAAATCGGAAACTTTTGATAAATTCAAAGAGTTTCGACACGAAGTAGACAGACAGATCGACTAAAGTATTAAACCGTCACGGTTAGACCGTAGTGGAAAATGCTTTAGCGATAAATTTCTCAATTGCTTGAAAGAGTATAGTATTTTTTCAATATAGACTCTTCCCGGAACACGTCAATTTGACAGTGTGTCCGAACAAAGAAACCAAACCTTGTTGGACATAGTGAGGTTAATGATGAGTCGTTCTGAGCTACTATTTTCCTTCTATGGATACACATTAAACGGTGCAATTTTTATTTTGAATAAGGTTCCATGAAAATCTGTTAGACAGGCTTCATATTAGATATGAACAGGAAAAAAACCGGATTTTCTCATTCCTGAAGATTTGGGAATGCTGGGCATATGTTTGGATAATACCAAACTAAAACCCAAATCGGATAAGGGCCTAATTTGTAGGTTATCCTAGGGTAACCAAAGTATAGTACTTATACAACTCACAAGAGAACAATTTAATTGTTGCTCGCCATGCGGTTTTCCTAAAAGGAATACCTATATACAGTGGTAAGTGAGAGGAAAGTAAACCTCGATGAAAATCAGAGTAATATTATTCCAGGCACCGATTCCTTAACGGAACACAAACAGTTCATCAGGGATAAAATTGTACCATAATCTTCGAATACACAAGAACCGCGTAAGTCGGAGAGAGTCAGAAAATAACTTGGGAGGTATTGGTTTCTGATCTCACCTCATGAAGATGTCAATCTTATTGAGGAATATGAACCGGCTACGTATGAGGAAGTGATACAAGGTATCGACTCCTTATTATGGCAAAGTGCCATGATGTCCGAAATGGATTCCATGTATACCAACCAAGTTTAGACACTGGTTGATCTACCGGAAGGCATTGTGCCTATTGGTACTATATGAGTCTTCAAGGAAGACATACATGGATGGCAACAAACAAACGTACAAAGCTAGGTTTGAAGCGAAAAGGTATCGTTATCTACATTGTGTCGATTACGAGGAAACCTTTTACCTGTTGCCATGATTAAATCCATTTGGATAATGCTTGCTAATGCTGCATGTTTCATTTACGAAATATGGCAGCTGAACGTCAAAAACCGCTTTCCTTAAACGGAAACCTTTTGGAGGATGTTTACAACATCCTGACGGTTTTGTTGTACCAAAACAAGCAAACAAGGTTTGCAAGTTAAATCGATCCATTTATGGATTGAAGCAAACATTACGTTCTTGGAACTAACGTTTTGATAAGATCATAATGGTATATGATTTAATTCAAAACGAAAATGATTCTTGTGTATATAAGGAGGTTAGTGGGAGTGCACTGACGATGATTGTCCTATATAATGATGACATGCCATTTCTTGGAAATGACATTCCCATAATGCAATTGGTGAAAGCTTGGCTTTCATGAAAATTCTCCATAGACTACTTGGGAGAGACAACCTTTATTCTAGGAATAAGGATCTACTGGGATAGATCTAAAAGTTGTTGGCACTCTCCGAGAAATCGTAAATTGAAAAATATGTACGTGACCTAGTGTCTCATATGCATTGAGCATATGGAGTCACAATCGGTCCAATCCAAGTGATGGTCACTAGATTGATGTTAAGAACATCCTTAAGTCTCTTAGATGAAGTAAGGATGCTTTCTTAAGCTATGGAGAATAAGAACTTGAAGTGACTGGGTTCACTGCTGCAATTTTCCAAACCGACAAAAATGACTATAAGTCGTAGTAAGAGTACTATATAGTTTGAATAACGGAACAGTGTGCTGGAAATCTTCCAAGCAAGATACTGTTGTCGAATAAACAACAAAAGTGGAATATTGCTGCAGCTGAGGCAGCAAAAGAAGCGTTTTGGATCTATAATAATCCTAATTAGATTAGGTGTAGTTCTGTTAGCAGCTAAGCTAGGCTAAAGAATTAATGGTCTCATCAACGATCCAAGTATGTACTTCAACTATTTCATCTGATTCGTCGGATCATACATCGTGGCGATGTGATGATCGAATAAATCGCATCAGATGATAATAATGTAAATCCACTGACGAAAGTAGTTTCTCAGTAGAAGTTTGAGTGACCCGTACATAGTTCAGGTGTAGGACACTTGAGTGATTGGCTATAGGCCAAGTGGGAGATTGTTGGACAATTATGACCCATAGCATCACTATTTGTACAGAACATGGTGTTATTGTACAAATTAACTATGTGACAAAGGAAATTGCTCTTTTATCATTTGTAATTGGATTACCGGGATATATAAATGATAAAAGTCCATATGATTAGTTCTGGATTAATAAGATATGAGACAGTATTAATCCACTAAGGTTTAATCATTAAAATATCCCTAGTCGTAGTATTATCGAGATTGGACATCGATAATACGGAATAGACTAGTATTGCACTTGTGCGCGTTGTGGGAGTATAACGGCATAATTCTCATATATTTAAGTATTGGATACTTATGCAAGTGTGATAGGAGGTTGTGTTTACCGATGGTACGGAAACAGCTTCGCTCTGGATAGACCCCTCGGAATCCCATTGGTAGTATGACTATGTGTCTATGGGAGTCTGAATCAGGGTAGGTGTATTTGGTCTTAACTTGAGACTTACATCGCTAATACTTGCGACAATCAATATAATTTGGTTTTGGTCGTTCGGGGCTTTAACAAGTTCCGTGTACGCCTCTTCTAGGTATATTGAGAATCGTAGTGTATTGGGTGTGATGTAAAGATGGAAGTATCACTTCAGTCATATGGAGATGATGGTCACGTAGGATACGTAACTCGTACTCTTATGTACTGCAGTCATCGGGATAATATGATTAGGTCATGCTTATCCGATTATAGAGACTAGTTACCAGAGATCCGATATATGCTTCGTACGGGGCAGACACAATTTCAGCCCAAGACCTAGCATGTGACATCCGATATTGGATCGCAATACGCAATACTACGTATACTACATCTGACATAGATTACATTTTTTTAAAAGAATATTTCTGGAGAATTGGGTAGGCACGGTGCTTTGCTAGAAGCCAATCATGTCTTGTAAATCGGTAAGAACGTGGTACCGGGTACGCACGTATTCGGATATTCTGATGATCAGATTTACTGCCAACATATCCAGGGATCTCATGGGTCGCTTCCCGAAGATTCACCGATGATGTATGACTCGAACATAATTAATCTGGGATTAATTAGAAGAGAGAGAAAATTAATCTAGGATTAATTACGAAGAATTTTATCTGGGATAAAATTCAATTAAAAGAGAGAGAACGATTAATTTGAAATTAATCAATTAAAATAATATATTTGATATAATAAATGAAATTAGATTTCATAACGGAATTAAAATTGGATTTTAATTCGGGTAAACGAATTAGAATAGAATTAATTCGCGAGCGACGTGAATAGTATTATTGCTAGGCATAATTATTTAATTAAATTTGATTTAATTACATCGCAACGGAAAATTCATTAATTCAGAATTAACAAACCCGAGCTCGGGAGTGTTTGCGGGCCCACTCGGATTTTGAATTCAAGTGGGGCCCACAAGTCACATCAAGTCACATCACTAGTCAATCAATTACCTTTATGGTGATGGAAGTTAGTGTAGGAATTGATGGAAACTTGTTTTACACTCAAGTAGATAAAGTGATGGACTTTTACCAATTATTAGATTTTGGTATATCTTTAATTTTTGATTTTGGAAATCAATTACACAAGTCAACATTCACTTCCTTCTCCTCTCTCTCAATGATTCACGCCTAAAGCAACTTCTTTCTCTCCCATTTGGCTTGGCCGAAACTATCAAAGAACAAGAAGAAATTGTTGCATTTTTTCTAAGTGCTAGCACACACAAGGAGTCATTCAAAGGTGTTAGGGAAACATATCCATGAGTTTGGAATCTCATCACTCAAAGCTTGGAGCTTGAAGATCAACTTCAAAGGGGCTTGGCTGAAACTTCAAGGAGCAAATTTTTTATGTTCAACGCATCCAAAATCCGATCAAAGTGAGTATTTTCCGCATTCTTACTTTGTTGTATTCACATGATTTCTTTCTTAATTTATCTTGGTTAGACCTAGAAAACCCAACACCACTGACTTATTGGAACACATACATTCTGATGTATATGGTCCAATGAGTCAAACTGCTCACAGTGATTTTTCATACTTTGTTACTTTTACCGATGATATGTGTTGTGATATTTTATATTGTACCGGAAGTGTACGGTGTCAAGTTTTAGTATAAATGAGTTTAGAGTGTCGAACCCACATGGATTGCGTTAACTCGCACTAAGTACTACAATTGATAATCCTAACTTTATTTAGACGATAATTAATAAAAATTTTAATAAATAAATAAATATAAAAATAATTTGATATGAGGAACTAATAAGATAGAGATTCTGGATCCTAATTTCACCTAGCTGTCACCCATATATTTGTCATGCCAATTAATAATTGTTCAGTTATATTATTATAAGTCAAGACTCTAAAAACATCCACTCCCTCTCTCGAGTGCCGAGTGAAAATATCATCAACTACAGACTTCGATATCTCTATAAAAATCCAATAGTTAATAACTCATTACGCTTTGTGATTCTATATTAACGACTTCAAAAGAACTACAGATTTTCTGAAACTCTATAAAGTCATACGTCATATTCTCTAGATCTATTCAAAATCTCCTCTCTCGAGTGATAGATTCTAAACATTCATCATCTTCAATTGTGGCCAACAATCAAGAAGCATTAAACTCAAAAGAATATAAATAAATTAATAAAATTTCATAACAAAATTAGCAAACAATACAAGGTTCAAGCATTAGTTACATCATTCTCCAGAATTAAGGAGTTTAGTTCATGACAATAGATAAAAAAAACAATAAGAACAAGGTCATGAACCTAATGGAAATCATTAGAGTTCTAAGAAAGAAATAATATGATAAAACCCGAATTGAATCTCTTCCTCTTCGGACGTCACCGCCTTTGTCTCCTCTTGTTGCTCTTCAATCATCCTCCTTGGATCTCTAAAAATATGTGTTTTTGTGCTTTGTGCTGTGTATTAGCCTCCTCCTTTGAGTTGTGGATGAACTAATGTATTTATAATAAAGTCTTGGAACCATTAAACATCTAAAAAAAAACCTAAAATCCTGTTTCTGGTGCGCGCGGGGCTCCGCGGCACCTGGGCTTGGCGCTGCGGCGCCAAAGCCCCTGGATTTTGTATGGAAAGCATAGATCTCTTTGAGAAGATGCAAATTGATATATTATAGGTCTCATAACGCTTTCTAGATCAAAAGTTATAGCCTTTTTAAATTCAGTGCACGGCTGATGCTGGTTTTGCCTGTTCTTGGTCCGATGCTCCCAATAGGTCCCGAAACACACGTAATTGGTCCATTCTTCATGTTCTAATGCTTCCTACAAACAAGACATAAAATAAACTATAAATGACATTAAATGACTCAAACAATAATAAAATAATAGGCTAAGGATGTCGGAATAAATGGGTATAAACCGCACTTATCAAACACCCCCAAACTTAAGATTTTGCTAGTCCCGAGCAAAAGATAAAATAAAAAATAAATACAAGTAAGCAAATAAAAATAGCTAAACTAACTAATCCACTTTCGTAGGGATCACAGTTGCATTTAACGTATGCAACAAGCCTTTAAACCCCTAGGCGGCCCTAGTGGACGAGTTATAGTCTCGTGATGGCTTACAGCGACGACACCCACAAACGTCATTCACACACAATCATGCAAAAATATAAAACAAATAAAAAGCAACTAAAATAATCCCGATAGTTATGCATAAAATTGTCCTCAAATAGTGTTTATCAATGAAATCATAGAACATTCAAAGTACTCAACTGCGACTCAAATCTAAGTTCTTGAATAAACCATCTAAGCCAGACTCACAGTGTGTATGTGTAAGGGTTTATTCACAGCTCGACTCATAAGTAAGCCAAGTTAATGATTTCGTCTCAAAAATTGAGATCCGATGGGTCAAACCAACCTAGATATCTCATTATTACTCTGAATTTGCCTTTATTTGCTTAGTATGATAGCTCTTTTTTTTTTGCATTCTTTTAAACACACCTACCCTTTAAGATAGCATTTCTCTTTATGGTGGTCCTAACACTCGCCCATAGGTAGCTCCACGCTTATCGGTTATAGGTGGTTTTTTTTAATCATACCATAAATCATAATACTTGCATATTGAGATAGATATCTAAGCAAACGGTCATTCATCGGCATGCAATTTCTTCAACTAGTCACTTTGTTAACTACTTAAGTTCTTACTGCTAAAAACATGTTATTAAGTGCTTACGAGTCTAACCTAGATCATCTACTCAAGGCATCAGATAAAAATCAATTGAGACTTATCGTTTCTAAAATTTCATCAAAAGCAATCAAAAATCATCATTAGACTTATGATTTACTATCAAAGACATAAAAACAAAAATAATTAATTATTTTTTTGTTTTTTGTTTTTTTTTTTGTTTTTTAAATAAACTGAATAAATAAATAAATAGCAGGAATACATGCACACACCCCCAAACTTAAAACTTGCATTGTCCTCAATGAAATATAAATATAAAGAAACCAGATTAAGGAACAACACTACCGTGCATAGAGTTGATCAGGCTCCTGCTGGTCAGAATTTGGTTGCGCGGGCTTTGTGTGTCTCGTGTTACCTGCATAAATAGAATGCAAAAAGAATAAATAAACAATAGCACACAATGAAAATAAAAATTAAAAATAAAGAATAATAATAATAAAATAAATACAAGGGTTGTCTCCCCGCTAGCACTAAGTTTAACGTCTTCAGCCAGACGCAACCACCAAAATGGTGGTCATGGTAGCTTCCTCTTTTGTATCCACTGAAGCACCGAAAGAAAAAGAAAAAAAATAAAATAAATAAATAAAATAAAATAAATATAAACTAAAAATAAAAGATGAAAAATCTAAATTAAAGCTAAAATTACTTGATAGTAGTATTAATGTGAATTAAACAAACAATCCCCGGCAACAGTGCCAAAAACTTGTTGTGATATTTTATATCGTACCGCAAGTGTACGGTGTCAAGTTTTAGTATGAAAGAGTTTAGAGTGTCGAACCCACAGGGATTGCGTTAACTCGCACTAAGTACTACAATTGATAATCCTAACTTTATTTAGACGATAATTAATAAAGATTTTAATAAATAAATAAATATAAAAATAATTTGATACGAGGAACTAATAAAATAGAGATTCTGGATCCATATTTCACCTAGCTGTCACCCATATATTGTCATTCAAATTAATCTTTGTTCAGTTATATTGTTTATAAGTCAAGACTCTGAAAACATCCACTCCCTCTCTCGAGTGCCGAGTGAAAATATAATCAACTACAGACTTCGATATCTCTATAAAAATCCAATAGTTAACAACTCATTACGCTTTGTGATTCTATATTAACGACTTCAAATGAACTACAGATTTTCTCGAACTCTATAAAGTCCTAGGTCATATTCTATAGATCTATTCAAAATATCATCTCTGGAGTGATAGATTCTAAACATTCATCATCTTCAATTGTGGCCAACAATCAAGAAGCATTAAACTCAAAAGAATATAAATTAATAAAATTCATAACAAAATTACCAAACAATACAAGGTTCAAGCATCAGTTACATCATTCTCTAGAATTAATGAGTTTAGTTCATGACAATAGATAAAAACAGTAAGAACAAGGTCATGAATCTAATGGAAATCATTAGAGTTCTAAGAAAGAAATAAGATGATAAAACCCAAATTGAATCTCTTCCTCTTCGGATGTCACCTCCTTTGTCTCCTCTTGTTGCTCTTCAATCCTCATCCTTGGATCTCTAAAAATATATATTTCTGTGTTTTGTGTTGTGTATTAGCCTCCTCTTTTGAGTTGTGGATGAACTAATGTATTTATAATAAAGTCTTGGAACCATTAAACATCTAAAAAAACCTAAAATCTTGTTTCTGGTGCGCGTGGGGCGCTATGGCGCCAAAGCCCCTTGATTTTGTATGGAACGCATAGATCTCTTTGAGTAGATGCAAATTGATATATTATGGGTCTCATGACTCTTTCTAGATCAAAAGTTATAGCCTTTTTAAATTCAGTGCGCACCTGATGCTGGTTTTGCCTGTTCTTGAGTCTGATGCTCCCAATAGGTCCCGAAACACACGTAATTGGTCCATTCTTCATGTTCTAATGCTTCCTACAAATAATACATAAAATAAACTATAAATGACATTAAATGACTCGAACAATAACAAAATAATAGGCTAAGGATGTCGGAATAAGTGGGTATAAACCGCACTTATCAATATGTCACGGTATGGTTATGTTTATTTGATGAGACATAAATCGGAAACCTTTGAAAAGTTTAAAGAATTCCTTAACGAAGTAGAAAAACAAACTAATAAATATATTTAATGTCTTCGATCAGATCAAGATGGTGAATGTATGAGTGGTGAGTTCATTGATTATTTGAAGAAGAATGGAATTCCCGCTCAATATACTCCTCCGGGTACTCCACAGCACAATGGAGTATCCGAAAGGAGAAATCAGACTTTATTGGATATGGTCCGATCTATGTTGAGTTTTACAGATTTACCCTATTACTTATGGGGTTATGCTATTTTAACTGATGCTCATCTTTTGAATAAGATTCCTTCCAAGGCTGTTCCTACAACTCCATATGAGATATGGACTAGTAGGAAGCTAAATCTTAATTATGTTAAGATTTGGAGTTGTCCTGCATATGCCAGGATGGCACAACATAATAAGTTTTTGCCTCATGGGCAAAAGTTTAGGTTTGTTGGATATCCTTCAAATACAAAAGGATATTTGTTCTATGATATCGAGCATCGAAATGTGTTCGTAGCTCGCTTCGTAAAATTTCTAGAAATATAATTTTTGTCTGAATGAGGTAATCATAGACGGGTTGAACTTGATAAAGTACAACCTGAAAACAACGAACCATTGGAGGAACCTGAGATTCAAGTATATGAAGAACCTTTTTTACACATACTCCGTAGGTCCGAAAGGGTATCAAGACCTCGTGAACGCTTATATTTGATACAAGAAAAGAGTCTTGATGTTCTCTTAGTTGAAGAGACTGATCCTTATACCTATAGAGAAGCGATGTTGGACATTGACTCCGTGAAATGGCAAGAGGCCATGAAATCATAGTTAGACTCTATGCATCAAAATCAAGTTTGGGAATTGGTACCGCTTCCTGAAGGAATTATTCCTATTGGTTGTAAATGGGTTTACAAGAGGAAGCATGGACTTGATGGAAAGGTTGAAACCTTTAAGTCCCGACTGGTAGCTAAATGTTACATGCAGCAACCTGGAATCGAGTATGATGAAACTTTTTTGCCAGTTTCGATGCTAAAGTCTATTAGGATTTTGTTGTCTATTGTTGCTTACCATGATTACGAAATTTAGCAAATGGATGTGAAAACAGCTTTTCTAAATGGATTTCTTGATGAAGAAATCTATATGGAACACGTGGAGGGTCCTGTATCCAGCAAAAACTCGGGCATGGTATGTAATCTTAAGAAGTCCATTTATGGACTTAAACAAGCTTCACGAAGTTGGAATCTACGATTTGATGAGATAATGAGATTGTCTTGTTTTCTTAAGAATTCGTAAGAATCCTGTGTGTATAAGAAAGTCAGTGGGAGTATGGTGGTATTTTTAGTTCTTTATGTTGATGACATCCTGATAATTGGGAATGATATATAGATGATGCAAGGTGTCAAAGCTTACCTCTGTAAAAATTTCTTTATGAATGACCTGGAAGAAGCTTCTTATATCTTAGGGATAAAGCTCTATAGAGACAGAGAAATGAAGCTTTGGGTTATCCCAGTCGATGTACATAGATAAGATATTAGAACGGTATAATTTTGATAACTGTAAGACAGCAAATATACCGTTAAGACATGGCATTCATCTTTCTGTTGGAGATCTCTAAGTCCCGAGGATCGAATAAAAAACATAAAACACATGTGCGAATACAACGAGGAGTTGAGGAATACTCACATCGATTGGTTGAGCGACGCGTGAGGCAACAAAAATTTTATGCCTCCTCTTTACTGCATTCGGCAGTGGCAGTTTCTGGTCTTCCAAGAATCGACCATTGTTGGTCCTTCGTCAAGCTCCAAGCTTCGCGAAATGATTCCAAGCTCATGGGTGGACTTCCCTATCACCTTCGCATGACTTCGTAGTGTGCTAGCACTCCCGATTTTGCCACAAAATCATGAATTTTTGCTTCTCATTTTTCCTCTTGGCTCTCGGCAGTGGGCTGCTAAAACCAGTGAAAAATCAACCATGTGGGCGTGAGAGAGATGAGAGAAGAGAGAGGAAGTTTTGTGTGATGGTTGGTAAGAAAAGTGTATCTAATACACAATTATTTTATTTTCCAAAAATCAAATAATTGATTTCAAAAATCAAAACAAATACCAAACAATTAAAATATATTAAATATCTATCATGCCATCACACTTGAGTGTATTACACACCACCATCAATTCACATCAATCAATCAAATCAAGTGACAAGTTATCACATCACTCAAAGTGACTAATAATTTGACGCTTGATGCGACTAACGATTTGACGCTTGATCTGACTTGCGTGCCGCACTCGAATTCAAAATGCGAATGCGCTCGCAAACAATCTGGGGCTCGGGTTCGCTAATTCCAAATTAACGAATTTTCCGTCGCGACGCAATTAAATGATTATGGCTAGCGAAATCACTATTCACGTTGCTAACGAATTAATTCTAAATTAACTCGTTCGCCCAAATTAAAATCTAATTTTAATTCTGCGTCGAACTCCAATTTCGTTTAATATATCGAATATATTAATTAATCGATTAATTCCAAATTAATCGTTATCTCTCTTTAAATGATATTTTATCCCAGATAAAATATCTCCGTAATCGGTACAAACGTAGTACTAGGTACTTACGGTGAATCTTCGGGAAGTGACCCATGAGATCCCCGGATATGTTGGCAGTAAATACGGTCGTCGGACTATCTGAACACGTAAGTACCTAGTACTACATTTGTACCGATTTACAAGACAATGTTGGCTTCTAGCAAAGCGCCATGCCTACCAAATTCTCCAGAAATATGCTTACAGGAATAAGCGATCTATATCAGGCGTAGTATACGTAGTATTGCGTATTTCTATCTAGTATCGGATGATCACATGCAAGGCCTAGGGCTGGTACAGTGTCTGCCCCATACGAATCATATATCGGATGACGAGCAACGGGTCTCTTTAATATCAGATAATCATTACCAAGTCATATTATCCCGACGGTTGCAACCTTTTTAGAGAACCAGTTCTGTATCTCTACGCGATCATCAACTCCATATGACTGGAGTGACACTTCCATCTCGACATCACACCCAACACACTACGATTCTCAATATACCCAGCAGAGGCGTACACAGAACCTGTTAAAGCCCTGGATGACCACAACCAAATTATATTGATTGTCGCAAGTATTAGCGGTGAAAGTCTCAGGTTATGACCAAATACACCTACCCTGATTTCGGATTTCCATAGACACATAGTCATACTACCAATGGAATTCCGAGGGGGTCTATCCAGAGCGAAACTGTTTCCCGTACCATCGGTAAACACAACCTCCTATTACACTTGCATGAGTATCCTATACCCAAATATGTGAGAACTATGTCGTTGTGCCCTCACAACGCGCACAAGTGTAATACTAGTCTTTTACGTATTTATCGATGTCCTGTCTCGATAATACTCTGACTAGGGATATTTAATGATTTATCCTTCGTGGACTGATACTGTCTCATATCATTCTCAATCCATGAACAAATCATAAGGACATCCTATCATTTATACATCTAGATGATCTAATCACAAATGATAAGAGTGCAATCTCCTTTGTCACATAGCTAATTTGTACAACAACACCATGATCTGTACAAATAGTGACGCGATGGGTCATAATTGTCCAACAATCTCCCACTTGGCCTATAGCCAGTCACTCGAGTGTCTAACATCCGAACTATGTACGGTTGGCTCAAACTGCTGAGAAAAGACTTTCGTCAGCGGATTTGCATGATTATCGTCTGATGTGATTTATTCGATCATCACATCGCCACGATGTATGATCCGAACGAATCAGATGATTATCAAAGTATGTATCTGGATCGTTGATGAGACCATTAATTCTTTAGCATGTGCCGACGCCTAGCTCAGCTGCTAACAGAATTATATCTAATCTAATTAGATTTGTTATTGACCCAGATGGCTTCTTTTGCTGCCTCAGCTGCAGTAATAACCCGCATTTGTTGTTTATTCGGTAATAGTATCTTGCTTGGAAGATTTCCAGCTCACTGTACCGTTATTCAAACTGTATAGTACCGTTTGCGACTTTTAGTCGTCATTATCGGTTAGGAAACTTGCAGTAGTGATCCCAGTCACTTCAAGTTCTCCTTCTCCATAGTTTAAGATAGCATCTTTAGTTCTCTAAGATACTAAAGGATGTTCTTAACATCAATCCAGTGACTATCACTTGGATTGGCCCGATTGTGACTCCATATGCTCAAAGCGTATGAGACACCAGGTCACGTGCATTTTTCAATGTTCGAGTTCTCAGAGAGTTTCAACAAATTTTAGATCTATACCAGTAGATCTTTATTCCAAGAATAAAGTTGTTTCTCACAAGAATTCTATAGAGAATTTTCTCGAAAGCCAAGCTTTCACCGATAGTTTTATGGGAATATCATTTCCAAGAAAAGACATGTCATCATTATTTTATAGGACAGCCACTATCAGTGCGCTCCCACTAACCCTCTTATATACACAAGAATCATTTCGTTTTGAATTAAATCATAAACTATTATGATTATATCAAAACGATAATTCCAAGAATTATATGCTTGCTTCAATCCAAACATGGATCAAATAACCTGCAAACCTTGTTTGCTAGTTTTGGTACGACAAAACCGACAGGATGTTGTAATCATCCTCCAAAAGGTTTCCTTTTCAGGAAAGCGATTTTCCCGTAAAGTTGTCATATTTCATAAATGAAACACGCAGCTTTAGCAAGCATTATCCAAATGGATTTACCGTGGCAACAGGTAAAAGGTTTCGTTGTAATCGACACAATATTGATAACGATACCTTTCCGTAAAAAGCCTAGCTTTATACATTGGTATGTTGTCATCCATGTATGTCTTCCTTGAAGACTTATATAGTACCAATAGGCACAATGCCTTTCAATACATCAACTAGTGTCCAAACTTGGTGCATATACATGGAATCCATTTCGGATTCATGACATTTTGTCATAATTGGGAGTCGATACCTTGTATCACTTCCTCATACGTAGTCAGTTGGTATACCTCAATAAGATTAACATCTTTATAAGGTTAGATCATAAACCCATACCCCAGGTTTTTTTCTGACTCTCTCCGATATACGCGGTTCTTGTGTATTCGAAGATTAATAGTATAGTTTCATCTTTGATGAACTATTTGTGTTCCATTAGGAATCGGTGCCTTGAACAGTATTACTCTGATTTTCATCGAGTTTTACTATCCTCCCACTTACCACTGCATATCGGTATTCCTCTTAAGAAAACCGCATGGTGAGCAACAATTAAATTGTTCTCTTGTGAGTTGTATAAGTACTATACTTAGGTATCCCTATGATAACCTACAATTGGCATTTATCCAATTTGGGTTTTAGTTTGGCATCATCCAAACGTATGCCTAGCATTCCCAAATTATTAGGAATGAGAAACCCAGTTTCTATCATATTCATATCTAATATGAAGTCTGTCAAACAGATTACTATGGAACCTTATTCTAAATAAGTTTTTCATTGTTTATGCTTATCCGTTGAAGGAAATGGTAGCTCAGAGCGACTCATGATTAACCTTATCATATCCAACAAAATTCGGTTACTCAGATCGGACATACCGTCAAATTGACGTGTTCCGGGAGGAGTCCTCATTGAAAGAATACTATACTCTTTCAAGTATATTAGAAACTTATTGCTTAAGTATTTTCCATTACGGTCTTACCGTGACAGTTTAATACTTCAGCCGATCTGTTCGTCTATTACGTGTCGAAACTGTAAAAGTTTCCGATTTGTGTTCTTAAAGAAACACATAACCACAACGCGATGCCACATCCGTAAAGGTCACAAAATATTCATATCCATATCTAGCCTAGCTAGACATGGGCCCACTTGCTTCACTATGAACTAGGGCTAACAGATCGGTGGCATTTACACTTTTACCAAGTAAATGTGTTATAGGCACTTTGCCCAATAAACTAGATTCGTAGACTTTATTTGAGTAGAATCAAATCAGTCCGAGTACCCACTCTTCGAAAGTGTGGATATACGAGTCTTGTTTAATTATGTCCCAGACAACAATGCCACAAATTAGTTTCTTCTGATCAAATGAGTTTGAGCTATTTGTTTGTCATGTTATATATTTAAGATTTATTTATATTCAAAATATAAATGATGTTATTTCACATCAAATGTGTTTATCTCAATATCATCTTTATATAATAAAACACTTTATTTTTCTAGAATATAAAGGTCCATCCGCAACGGATTAAACACTGATATAGAGATAATGTATCTAGTCAAACTAGTTACATTATAACAGTTTCCTAATTTAAGTACATACCGGAAGGTAGTTCCTAAACTTAGGTATCTACGGTTAAAACAGCGACTTTCGTCCCGTTTCCAATTCGCAGATTAAATCTCAATTGAAGTCAGTATCCTGCTCAAAGCAGATTCTGAACATCAATGTATATTAATATAACACACTAAGTATCAAAAATCCAATTTTAAATACTAGTAATGAATATATTTTATGACAAACATATTTGAAGTGAGAGTCTTGCCCCGTCTTCAATTCCTTCATGTCTGCTTTGTCCAAACGGCAGTCACGCTTCCGCGATTCCGTTTGCCACATTTAGGCAGAAATTTTGGGATATGTCATTTATCTTCCTAGAAGATTATAATGATTTTGCCTTTGCCCTTTTCACATTCCAGAAGCCTTTGGCCAAGCCTTGGGTTTCTAGAATATCGAAGTAAAGTGCGTCTTGCGCTACTTGCCATATTGCAAAATTTGACTTTGTCTCCTTGAGAATAGTCATTAACTCTCCAAGAGTTATTATTGCAATTTTAGTACTTCTAAAATCTAAGTATAGATTTATGAAGATCCTTCAATTTCTTTATCATACTTTAAGGATCTAATCCTTAGTTCTGATTAAGAAATTAAGGAGTCTACTGCGACAAGCTTAATGGATTAAGCACTAAAGTTATCATCACATGAGTCTTCCAAAGATCATGCTCTACTATTTGCTTATCTTCGGGCTTAGGCCTAATATGTTATTTTATCAAATAAAGTAACTTATTATTTTCCAGGACCATCCTGAAATTTCATTCCCAATTTGAAAATTAAACCATTTAAACACATTTTCCCTAGGATTATGTTTTAAATGTCAATCTTTCAATTTTATCTTGATTTTAATAGTCCAACTATTTAATCAAATATTTTCGGTACTTTTAAATATAATGATTATTATAGTCCAACTACATTAATCAACTATACTTTAATTGTTTGAATACAGTCCAACTGTTAATTAAAACGACATTTAAATATTAGTCCAACTAACATTTAATTTATTTGACGAATGATATTTGTTTGAGCGCGTATGGCAAGTAATTAAACGAATATTGCAAATTCAATTCTTGCCTCCCACTATTTTTCAGCGAGCCTCTAAACCTCTGTCGAGTACTCGGGAAACCATGTTTCCTACTGAGCTAGGATCCCGTTAAATATCACACAATCTTGACTTTGGCCAACAAATTGTATGATAATTAATTAGGTAGATCTCTAAGATCAATTGGATCCAATCCAATTCCTAGATCCAGTAGGGGGACATCCAAGTCCGAAACATATATCTTATATATGCCAATATATCCAATATATTGCCTAACCTTTTTTCCTCTGAATCAACTAAGCCTTGGCTTTAGCACAACAAACTTAGTGATCCCAGTTAAGCGCGACCCATTGACCATGGAAAGCTTCGTAATCAATGTCGATGGACAAGAAGTGGTCTTGACTTTGGCCAATAAACCACAACTTGGACAATACACCAATATGTAACAAAGCCTTCGTGATTCAAACACATCTTCGACGGACAAAGGTCTTGACTTTGGCCAACAAACCAATGCCGTCTCTTAGATCTTGAGTAAGAATCACTCAATGGAAGGAAAAACGCTTAATATTTATGAGGGTTTTTCGTGTGCAAATTGGCAACCAATTTATTATCTTTGTTAAGGTCTCATCATCATACACCCTTAAACATGCATTCTAAATACATAAAAACGCGCGCGTATAATAAAATAATAATAATATGCGGATGGATACTTTACACAATGATCCTAGATCAAATCTCTCCTTTCTTTCTCCCGCTAGCACATGTATTACTTCTAGCCGTTACACTACACTTCTAAAGAAACCTCATTTACATTGAGGGGAATATATGAGAAGAGAATAAAAAGAGTAAGGAGGTAATAAGGCTGGACACACAGGTCCAATTAATAAATTCCAAATTTATTACAACAATTTCTAAAATTGCCCCACCCTTCTAATATCCATCCGATACATTATACATTCATGCATCGCAACCATGTATTCACACAAGCATGTTATCAATCAATCTAATCAAATTAATTAATCTGATAATTAGTGAACATCCAATGTTCAAACAACGATTTGATTTTGCTCGAGTCAAACTCGTTTTGCGAATAAGTACTCAAAGTACGAATTCTCGAATTAAATTAAACTAACAAAATTAAATCCAATTCAATTTGTATTAATACTAATCCATTATTTAATTCCAAATTAAATACTACACTTTATTAATAAACCTTTACGACTTAAATTCCAAATTTAATCTTACGGGTCTCAAAGCCCGATTAACATCCAACGTCAATTTAATTAAAGTCCAATGGGCTTTTAATTAATTTCTTTAAGGCGTGGACTTTTGGTCAACTCGGGTCGAACCCAATAACCAAAGTCAAATCCGGGAGTTACCCATAAGCCCAGAAATCAATTTTGGCCCATTAGGCCCAATTAAACTTTAAAGGTCCATTAGTCGCATTTGGGCTTTATGGAAGCGGTTTTGGGCCCAATTGGATCCAACCAATTTGGCCTAAACCCATCTTGGTACAACCAAGCCCAATAAGCCCAATAACAACTTTAAAAGCCCAATTTTACAAAATAGGCCCAATAATTAAATTACCAAATTCCAAATTTCGCAATTTAATTACCTAAAGTGTATAACATAATTAATTATCCAATTAAAATTTCTAAAACATCAATAGCCTAATTAATCATGCTTATCAACATCAAATAGTGTCCAACACAATTTATTCAAAAATCAAACCCAATCATGCTTATAACTCTCGGCTTTGTGGGGAAATTATGTCCAATTTTTAATCCAATCCAATTGAATCCAATTACACATTAAATCAATATCCCCAACATGATTCTAACTCATCCAATTAATCAAAAAATCAAAATTTCAAGACTTTAGGGTAAGTTGACATTCGGCCAACACAAGCAATTTGGGGAAAAATTTTCAAACAACAAACAATTTTTCAACAAATTGATCCAATCAATCTTCAATTTAAAAACATATTTAAGCATACTAATTCATCCAATTTCATTAAAACATGCTCAAATACAATTACCCAAGTTTTAAGTCCTAATCAAATTTCATGCTTTTCAATCGCTCTGATACCATTGTTGGAGATCTCTAAGTCCCGAGGATAGAATACAAAGCATAAAACACATGTGCGAATACAACGAGGAGTTACGGAATACTCACATCAATCGGTTTGAGCGACACGCGAGGCTACAAAAATTTTCTGCCTCCTCTTTACTGCATTCGGCAGTGGCAGTTTGTGGTCTTCCAAGAATCGGCCATTGTTGGTCCTTCGTCAAGCTCCAAGCTTCGCGAAATGATTCCAAGCTCATGGGTGGACTTCCCTATCACCTTCGCATGACTTCGTAGTGTGCTAGCACTCCCGATTTTGCCACAAAATCACGACTTTCTGCTTCCCATTTTTCCTCTTGGCTCTCGGCAGTGGGCTGCCAAAACCAGTGAAAAATCAGCCCTTGTGGGCGTGAGAGAGATGAGAGAAAGAGAGAGGAAGTGTTGTGTGATGGTTGGTAAGAAAAGTGTATCTAATACACAATTATTTTATTTTCCAAAAATCAAATAATTGATTTCAAAAATCAAAACAAATACCAAATATTTAAAATATATTAAATGTCTATCATGCCATCACACATGAGTGTATTACACTCCACCATCAATTCACATCAATCAATCAAATCAAGTGACAAGTTATCACATCACTCAAAGTGACTAATGATTTGACGCTTGATGCGACTAATGATTTGACGCTTGATTTGACTTGCGTGCCGCACTCGAATTCGAAATGTGAATGCGCTCGTAAACATTCTCGGGCTCGGGTTCGCTAATTCCAAATTATTGAATTTTCCGTCGCGACGTAATTAAATGATTATGCCTCGCGAAATCACTATTCACGTCGCTAACGAATTAATTCTAAATTAACTCGTTCGCCCGAATTAAAATCTAATTTTAATTCCACGTCGAAATCCAATTTCGTTTAATATATCGAATATATTAATTAATCGATTAATTCCAAATTAATTGTTATCTCTCTTTAAATGATATTTTATCCCAGATAAAATATCTTCGTAATTAATCCCAGATTAATTTTCTCTCTCTTCTAATTAATCCCATATTAATTAAAAGTGCGAGTCATACGTCATCGGTGAATCTTCGGGAAGCGACCAATGAGATCCCCGGATATGTTGGCAGTAAATACGGTCGTCGGACTATCCGAACACGTAAGTACCTAGTACTACGTTTGTACCGATTTACAAGACAAGGTTGGCTTCTAGCAAAGCGCCATGCCTACCCAATTCTCCAGAAATATCCTTACAGGAATAAAGATCTATACCAGGCGTAGTATACGTAGTATTGCGTATTTCGATCCAGTATCGGATGATCAAATGCAAGGTCTGGGGCTGGTACAGTGTCTGCCCCGTACGAAGCATATATCGGATGACGAGCAACTGGTCTCTTTAATATCGGATAATCATGACCAAGTCATATTATCCCGACGGTTGCAACCTTTTTAGAGAACCAGTTCTGTATCCCTACGCGATCATCAACTCCATATGACTGGAGTGACACTTTCGTCTCGACATCACACCCAACACACTACGATTCTCAATATACCCAGCAGAGACGTACACAGAACCCTCTAAGCCCTGGACGACCACAACCAAAGTATATTGATTGTCGCAAGTTTTAGCGGTGCAAGTCTCAGGTTATGACCAAATACACCTACCCTGATTTTGGATTTCCATAGACACATAGTCATACTACGAATGGAATTTCGAGGGGGTCTATCCAGAGCGAAACTGTTTCCCGTACCATCGGTAAACACAACCTCCTATTACACTTGCATGAGTATCATATACCCAAATATATGAGAATTATGTCGTTGTGCCCTCACAACGCGCACAAGTGTAATACTAGTCTTTTACGTATTTTTCGATGTCCAATCTCGAAAATACTCTGACTAGGGATATTTAATGATTTATCCTTCGTGGACTGATACTGTCTCATATCATTCTCAATCCAGGAACAAATCATAAGGACCTCCTATCATTTATACATCTAGGTGATCTAATCACAAATGATAAGAGTGCAATCTCCTTTGTCACATAGTTAATTTGTACAACAACACCATGATCTGTATAAATAATGACGCTATGGGTCATAATTTTCCAACACTTTCGAAGAAGATGTGTCCGCAAATAGAAGATGAGAAGATTAGATTGTCTAATCAACCTTATACTTCGTGTTTGGGTAGCATTATGTATGTCATATTGTGTATTGGGCCTGATATCAGCTACGCGATTAGTGTAACCTGTAGATATCAGTCCAATCTAGGTAATGACCATTGGATGGCCGTTAAACATATCTTAAAGTATCTTAAGGATACTAAGGATAAGTTTTTTATTTATGGAGGAAATGAACTGCAGGTTAATGGGTATACAGATTCAGATTTCCAATCTGACACTGATGATAGAAATTATACATCGGGATTCGTGTTTACCGTTAACGGTGGTACAATTAGTTGAAAAAGTTCCAAGTATGGGTCTACAGTTGATTCCACCATAAAGGCGGAATATATTGCACCTTCAGAAGCTGCAGAAGAAGCTGTTTAGGTTAGAAACTTTATCACATGATTGGGAGTTGTCCCAAGTATCGAGAATCTGATTTCGTTATACTGTGATAATAATGGAGTCATTGCACATGCAAAGGAACCAATGGCCCATCAGAAATTGAAATATGTGGAAAGAAAGTATCACAGCATTCGAGAGATTGTGTCGTGAGGGGACATTGTCGTGTGTAAAGTACCGAGTGAAGATAATGTAGCAGACCCACTTACCAATGCCATTCCTCCCAAGTTATTTGATAAACATGTGGAGTCGATGGGTATGAGATACAATCGATATTGGCACTAAAGCAAGTGAAAGATTTTATTAGGGTTGATGCTCTAAGCATCAATTTCTCTTGTATTTCCTTGTAAATACTTGTGTAAATATTTTATTATGAAAAAAATAAACAGTTTCTAAAATATAACTTCTTCTTTTATTATATTGTAAAGACGTAAATGACCTTAGAATTATTAGTTATGATACAGTTGCAAAAGCGTCGCAACTGACATTGAGTTATATCATAACAACATCAATCTTAAACAGTTCCTAATCAAAGTTTACATCACTTGGTCAGTAAGTAAACCCGTTGAGACTGGTACGTATCGTATATTATAATATTTGATTTCAATGGTTGATGCTCAATGAATCATGAGTCTTGGAGACTCGTATAGACACTTAGATATTTATATCGGATAAACACTGAACGACTCACCAAAAAATTTTAATATATAGTACACCAACGTTAATAAGAATCTTCTCGGGTTAAGTAGCATAGTGATTCTTTGACTTGAGATACCACTGTGGATATATGAGATATCCTCCACACTTTGATGGCAGTCACGTCACCAACCTATTTAGGTCAGACGACTGCCTGTTTGTTGGGTGTGGACTGATCCTCAGAATATCCTATGTATATCAAGATAGGATCCGTCAGTTCTGTGCACAGAGCATATGTATCCGTTTTTGGATTAGCAATCTGTTAAATCCATGGGCCCGTGGTACACTGTAGAATTGAGTTCTAAGTGTTATTAAGAGATTGCTAATAGAACCGTCGACGGAATTATACCTATAGAGATTTGACGTTAATATCTATATCTCTGGAATAATCCAGATACCTGTGACGGATGGATTATACGTATGCGATGACCTCAACTTGTATGATTCAGTGAGTTTATCCATGGTCGTCATAATTTACGGGTGGGTAGATTATGGACACGAAATTGGATTTCATGATGGATATGCCTGAATCTAGAGACTTTCACTAATGAAATATACTTGTAGAGCACTAGGCCAACTTTTATAAATAATATTGATTATTTATAAATCGTTTAACGGTTAAACGAAAAGATACATGCTTAAGGGTTTTTTCGCTCATTTCCTAGTTAATGTGTATTTGGATTAAATACTTGATTTTATTAAATACACATTAATTATTTGTCAAATAAAATATTTGACACATGTTACAAATATATGTATTATGGAATATTTAAAGTAAATATGATACATGTATTTAGATATTTGTATTAAGTATTTATCTAATTATTTAATTATTAAATAATTAGAATAATTAAATACATTACTCTTTATCATAATTATTGCTATATATGGCTTAGTGTAATTGGTGCACTTGTATGTTTACTTTATGGAAATGGTATTCAAATTGGATTTTGATACCTTTAATATTGATTAAAAAATTACAAATTCTAATTTCCTTTTTTGCCCTCATTTTCGGCCAACCCTATATATATAAGCTTTTCATTTTTTATTTGCTTCACTTAATGTGTTAAGATTCCAAAAATATTACAAAAGAAAGTTGATAAAAAACTGAAGGAAAAAGTGAAGATTTGAAGAAAACTTAAAGCCTTGTAAGTTTTTTCAATTCCTTTTCAACTAGACAAATATTTATAGGGTTCCAAGCTGCAACATGTGATATTTGGTTGTTTATCTACTCTTTTAGTTGTTGTTATATTTTTGTTGGATGCTTAGATGAAAGATGTTTGCATGTATGTTAATAAAGAAAGCTTATAAGGTGTTATTAAGCTCTCCAAAACCCAAATGTCACGTCCATTTTTCTAGTTATGCATCCAAAGTATTATTTCACCTACATAAGAAATAAAAATCACAATAAAATATATAAAATATAAATTTAATTATTATTTCACAAATATGCTAAATTAAAGGGATTAATGAAATTATAAGTATAAAATGATTACTTTTCCTTTTAATAAATATACAATTTTTAAAGTTCATTAATTAGCTTTAGGTTATTCGAATAAAAACCTAAAGTTATACTCTTGTTTCTGTAAATATATTATATAAGTCGAACTACGTCAGTGTCCATCGATATAGTCACTACATATGGATTGACCCTTCACGAGTATCTCATAATTAGAGCTGGGTCAAAATATCTGTTATATCTCTCTAATTATTTTTATCTTAAGTACTATTGATTCTCTAATGAACGATTTATTTATAACCATTATGAATATTTATCTTTCTATCCGTAATAGAAAAACTTGAGCGCTCTAATCGTTCAAGTACCGAATCAACCCTTAAGGAAGATATTCATCTACTTCTCGCAATGAGTGAATTTCATATCTATGTAAAATCTCAACAGCCACACACTAAACCATATCCCCAAATTACGTAGCTATTGGTCGAGATTTCTTCATCAACCTCGCCTTAGTAAATCAAAGGATATAACTTATCATGCAGAAGTTCGTAGTACATTCAAGATTCAGATCAATCTAAATATGACCATGTAGTAGACTGAAATAAATCTCTTCATTTAACGGTTATTACAAGAAATTCATTTATGACTGGGTCCAGTCTTACATGATCACATCATATAAGGTGCTTTCATTCTCATGTCTTCACATGGACGATCCTGGATCAAGGTCGTCATACATTTATAGAATGAA
>SKCR01008336.1:0-23927 GCA_019454045.1 Zanthoxylum bungeanum | reverse complement strand
AGAGAATCACTCAATGGAAGGAAAAATGCTTAATATGAAATGAGGGTTTTTGTCGCGTAAATTGGCAACCAATTTATTATCTTTGATTAGGTCTCATCATACACCCTTAAGCATGCATTCTAAAAGCATAATAATGCGTGATAAAATTAATAATGATATGCGGATGGATATACAACAAATTATTCCTAGAACAAATCTCTCTCTTTCCTCTCTCCCGCTAGCACTATTCATACTTCTACCCAATTACATAATACTTCTAAAGAAACCTCATTTACATTGAGAGGAATAGGTGAGAAGAGAAATACAATGAGAAAAGAGGTATTAGGCTGGACACGCAGGTCCAATTTAATAAATTCTAAATTTATTACAATAATTTCCAAAATTGCCCTCACCCTTCTAATATCCATCTGATATACATTATTCATACATACATCCAAGTATTCACACAAACCATGTTATCAATCAATCTAATCCAATTAATTAATCTTTAATTAATGACCATCCAATGTTCAAACAACGATTTGATTTGCGCGAGTTCAACTCGTTTAAGAATAAATACTCAAAGTACGTATTCTTGAATTATATCGAACTACAATTTTAAATCCAATTTAAAATTATATTCAATACTAGTTCATATTTAATTCCAAATTAAATAATTACACTTTTAAAAGTTCTTTTTAGACTTGGATTCCAAATCCAATCTTAACGGGTCTCAAATGCCCAATTAGTATCCAATATTATTCAATTAAAGTCCAATGGGCTTTTAATTAATTCTTTAGGCATGAGCTTTGGCCATTATGGATCAAACCCAAGATGCCAAGGCCCAATTAGGAATCACCCTATGCCAAAAAATCAATTTAGGCCCATTAGGCCCAATTAAAATTTTAAAGGCCCAATTATCATATTTGGACTTTATGGAAATAGTTTTAGGCCCAATTGGATCCAACCAATTCCTAAACCAAACTTGGCCCAATCAAGCCCATTAAGCCCAAATACAATAAATTAAATTAACACATCATTCCAAATTACATATTAATTTAACTAAAGTGCAATTAATATAATTAATCAATTAATCTAATGTTTCCAAAACACTAATTAATCCAATTTAATCATGCTCAACATTTCCAATTCATGTCCAACACAAATTGAAGCAAAATCAATCTATACATGTTTATCATGCTCACGACAAATGTGCATAAAATAACATCCAATTTGATTTCAATCCAATTAAATCAACATACAAGATTTATTTCATGCTTTAAACATATCCAATTGTCTAAAATCAAAAAATCACCATGAACACAACCTATGGTATATTCGGCCATGTCATAAGGATTTGAGGATTTTTGATCTAATCAATTTATCACAAATCCAACAATGCACAAATCCAATTTAACATTATATAAACATAACCCAACAACTAATTTAGGAAAATCAAGCTCCAAACACAAAATTCCCAAATTAAAGTCTTGAACCCTAGATTTTCAAATCAAACTTAGGAGGCTCTGATACCATTGTAAGTGTTCCTAGAACATGCTAAGATCGTCTAAGAGTGATTTTTGTGTGAATAAATCAAGAAAGTTTGCAGAATAACTTACATTGATCGGATGAGTTATAAAAATTTTCCATGGATGTTGAAGCTTCCAAGCTTATGGGTGACTATCCGTATCACCTTCTTTTGACTCCTTTAAGTGCTAGATAGAACAAAATGAACCCAAATTCTTTTGACTCCTTTAAGTGCTAGATAGAACAAAATGAACCCAAAAATTTCCCTCCAAGAGAAGTAAGATTCGGCTAAGAGAGAGGGTTCCAATCGGCCTTGGTGAGACAAGGCCATTCGGCCAAGAGGAGATCCAATCGTCCAAGATGAATGGCCATTCGGCCAAGATGCTTCAAGGCCATTCGACAAGGTGAGGAGGGAGAGAGAGATAGCATTTTATATCTTTGTTTTCTAAAACCAATTGAAAATGAAATCAATCCCAAAAGTGGTGTATATCTTTCAAAAAAGGATAAAGCAAAGTGTGTTGTGTAAGTTACCATAATTACACTCAACCACTTCCATCAACAAAAAAGTGACAAGTGATGTAAGTTGGCGGGACCCACTTTCAATTCAAAATTCAAGTTACTTCCTCAACACATTTCGGGCTTGGGTTCGTTTAATCCGATTAAACGAATTTTCTGTCGCGACATAATTAAATCCAATTTAATTAAATAATAATGCCTTGCAAAATTATTACGAAAGTCTCTTACGAATTAATTCTAAATTAATTCGTTCGCTCGAATTAAAATCCAATTTTAATTCTGCTTTGAAATCCGATTTCATTTAATATATCTAATATATTATTCTAGCCCAAATAAATAAATTAAATAGTAAAATCCAATTTAACTATTAAATTTACTTTACCGATTAATTCTAAATTAATCGCGTTCTCTCTTCTCGATGAATTTAATCCCATATAAATTCTCGACGCAATTAATCCCAGATTAATTCTTTCTCTTTTAATTAATCCCAGAGTAATTCATTGCCGTAATTAATCCCAGATTAATTTTCTCTCTCATAGTTAATCCCAGATTAATTCTGTTCGAGTCAAACATCATCGGTGAATTTTTGGGAGGCGACCCAAGAGATCCATGGATATGTTGGCAGTAAATACGGTTATCGGACTATCCGATTACGTGCGTACCCAGTACCACGTTCTTACCGATTTACAAGACATGGTTGGCTTCTAGCAAAGCACCATGCCTACCCAATTCTCCAGAAATATTCTTTAAAGAAACATAAGAACTTTGTCAGACGTATCATACGTAGTATTGCGTATTACGATCCAGTATCGAATGTCACATGCTAGGCCTGGGGCTGGAATTGTGTCTGCCCCGTATGAAGCACATATCGGAGCTCTGGTAACTAGCCTCTATAATCGGATAATCATGACCTAGTCATATTATCCCGATGACTGTAGTACATAAGAGTACTAGTTCCGTATCCTACGTGATCATCATCTCCATATGACTGAAGTGATACTTCCATCTTGACATCACACCCAATACACTACGATTCTCAGTATAGCCAAAAGAGGCGTACACAGAACCTGTTAAAGCCCTAGGCGACCAAAACCAAAGTATATTGATTGTCGCAAGTATTAGCGATGCAAGTCTCAGGTTAAAACCAAATACACCTACCCTGATGCGGATTCCCATAGACACATAGTCATACTACCAATGGGATTTCAAGGGGTCTATCTAAAGCGAAGTTGTTTCCGTACCATCGGTAAACAGAACCTCCTATTACACTTTCATGAGTATCCAATACCCAAATATATGAGAACTATAATGTTACGCTTCCATAACACGCACAAGTGTAATACTAGCCTATTCCACATTATCGATGTCCAGTCTCGATAATACTACGACTAGGGATATTTAATGATTAAACCTTATGTGGATTAATATTGTCTCATATCTTATTAATCCGGTACTAATCATATGGACTTTTATCATTTATATATCCCGGTAATCCAATTACAAATGATAAAAGAGCAATTTCCTTTGTCACATAGTTAATTTGTACAACAACATCATGTTATGTACAAATAGTGATGCTATGGGTCATAATTGTCCAACAAGATTGGCATTGGAAGGCTCTCATACAAACCCTTCACGTTTTTTGCTTAAGAAGATGAGGGAATAGTGCCTTTTTTTATAGGCAAAGGGGCTGATTTTTTATTATGAAATGGGTGGCTAAGATTGAGCCACATCACCCCATATCTAGACTATTCCCGAATTCTACTGTAGCATCCACAAAAATTATACCTTTTGACCCGCTTTTGATTTGAGTTTGGAAAATGTCCAACACGGAAGGTGTAGGTCTTGGTCTTAGCCTTCCAAAGATATACATTTCATAAAAATCGGATATTGTATGAAAACATTTTGGCCCAAATGCCACGGGCTATTCGGATTTAATCTTGGAATGAATTTCGTATCGCAACTGCGAGGAATTTACCGAATGTCCAAAAAATCATTTCATGAATGTATATGCATTCGAACATGATTTATATCATGTAACATGCATTCCATAATGTAATAGTCATCAAGATTACCAGAGTGTTACACCTTTACTCTTGGCCCAACCTTCATCAATGAAGAAGCCATCGATATCGCTCCATTGGCCCCACTATTCTCTATTACACGTGACCTTCCTCTTTCTGAACCCCTTCTTGTGACCTCTCTATGTCTGGCCAATGTTGTTCGTACCTAGCCTAAGTTTGATTCCATCTTCAGGGACTGGTTTTAGGATATGTAGGCATATGGTGAAACCAGAAGCCATTTCGAGCGCGCATGCATTTTGCCCCTTTTTGAACTCTGTAACACCTCAGTCATAACATATCCAGTACAGTAATTCATCATGGATGACATGTTTTTATTCTTATAATCATGTGTTAGAAGGCTAGAAACCTTAGAAATCTCGCTCATAGATTAGAGATGAATTTTTAGTTTCGATATTTTCTTTGTTTAGAAAAACCGATTTGGATATCTTTTAATATTTTGACCCTAACGTCTGCTCCCAATATGAGGTCAGAAATTTAAGATCGAGATCTATAATTTTAATTTTGACTATATATCCAAATTCGAAGCAAAACCTAGTCAAGAATACATGTTTGCTCGGTTGTTATTGTTTATTTCAGGATCGATTTAAATTTTGACATGTGGTATTATTTTAACCACTTCTTATTACATGAAAACCTGCCCCTTAGTATAAATATCAGTACTATTCATCATCTTCTATTTCTCTCATCAAAAAAATGAATTTTGCTCTCAACTTAACACTCAAAATATTCTCTTCTCATCTCATGCATTTTTTAAGGGGAAAATGGTGTCTTAAAGCTACTTTTCATGTATATAAGCTTATATTCTTCTTTCCTTTTTCTAATTTTCAGATTTTAAATATGATATTTCCTCTCCCAAATTTGCATCTCATGAACCCTAGAATTTAAATTTTGTGCATTTTAGCTTTGATGAGTTCTAGCATGCATAAACATGCATTTCATACTCATACAAGCATGTATTAAGCCTTATTATTGTATTTGCCCAATTTCCCCCAAACATGGGGCCTTGGCCGAATTTTTAGTGTTATTGGTATTAGGGTGGTTGTGGAACCCCTAGGGTCTGGTCGGTGCCCCATGTAGTGGCAGTGGGTCAAACCCATGGATATCAAGTATGGGTGTATTTTTCAATAATTTAATGAAATACTATATTCCATTTCGAGTGTATAGGAAAACACTATGGCTGAATTGGAGTCCGGAAACTCAAAAATATGAGAAAATAAATTTCATCACACGCGTAAGCTATTGTGCTCGTGAACAGTGCACGCTTGCACTGTTCACACAATGCTGATTTCATTTTTTATTTTATTTCTTTAAGTATTATCTTATCAAGCATCAGCTCTTTGGAATTCCAGAGAGCTGATGCAAATTGGGTTTTCCACCCAATTTACCTCTAATCCTCCCTAAACACTTTTAAATACCTAAAGTTTAATTTTTAACATCAAAACCAATATCAACACATGTTATAGAATAAAATCATGTTTTCAAAATATCAAATATTTTACAAAAATATAAATTTATTCTAAATACACACATGCGTAAATTTTGAATCCAAAATACAAACCAAATTAGAATCCAACAATAAAGTGACTCATGAATAATTCTAGGTCACTCAAAGGTGGTCAAGTGATTTTATAATGGTAGCCATAACTCCAAACTTTTATCTAGAGTTCAAAACTCAAATTTAATGTTCCATGTCTAACATGAACATTTTGACCCAATCACAAGTATATTGTGTTTATACTTCCAAAGCATCCATACACAATTCATTAGCCTAATTTCAATATCAAGCTATTTTATTATGTATCCAATATATAATACATCAATATATGCTTCATTAATGAAAACAACTCACTAATAAAAACATAGCTTTAGAGAAGATCAAACTCACCTTGTAAGCTTGATTCCAAGATCTAATTTTCTTCTCCTTGTTGAAATATTGTAGAGAACTTCCAAAGTTAGCAAGCTTGACTCCAAGCTCCAATCTTGATTCCAATGCTAGTAAGCTTGATTCAAAGATCCAATCTTGATTTCTTTTTTGTTGAAATGTTGTAGAGAACTTCTAAAGCTTCTTCAAACATTTTTTTTTATTTAGGCTAATATTTCTAAATCTTGCTTGTTTTAGCTTTCACGAGCTTAATTTTCTTAAGCTCGAACTTTTCAAGATTAATTTAAAACTTGCTCAAACTTGCCTTTTATAGCAAAACTTATGCAATTTTTAATTAATAAAAGGTATATTCAAGTTTTAGGTGGGCTTAATTCAATTTTTCCAAATATGTATAATTAGGTGTGATTAATCACATTTGTATACCACTTTAATTTAATCCAATCAAATAAAGACAAAGTTTAACAAATGGATTAGTTAAATGTCTACTACTTTGATTTAATCCAATTAAATCAAGCAAAATACACCTACTATTACATATTTGTAATTATCAAAATATCCTCCAATGGTATATATATTTATGAATTTACAACAAAGCCCTTATGTGATTTTGGATTAATCCAATTAATTCAATTGGGTCAAAGTAAATAATTAATGTTATCCAATAACACTTAATTATTTTATTTGATATTTATATTATCAAATATTATTTATTATAAAACGTTACCGGCTACCCAAGTGCTCAACGAGTACACTTCACATTGTGGACTCTCTAAGTCCAGACACGTTCGTCAAATAAGCGTAGCTTATATGTAAGCAATTCAGCCACCTCTGAATTCGCAAAGAACACAAACGACCTTTTTGAACTATACAAGTCGAGGTCATCACATATGTTTAACAATCCCTCCGTCGTAGGCTATCCGAGTTGTGCTTAGGAAACATAGATTACATCGTCAAGTTTTTGAGACGCACATCTCATGTCGACATGTCCATGATTCTTTACAACTAATCAGAACACCATTTCTAATATATGTGATCCACCATAGGTGATCGGCTTTGGCCAAAGTCTTAAGAATCGTGACTTACTCATATGGATACCTAAACCCTTTATGGTACACATACGGGCCAACGGATCCTATCTTGATATGCCCTTGATTAATTAGTACATCGGTCCACACCCAACGAACATCTAGCGGTCAGACCATGAAAGGTCTCTGACATATATGACATCAATATGTGGAAGATCACACACAGAATCAATATTATCCTATAATTAAAGGATCACATATGTTACTCGACTCGAGGATATTCCTATTGACGATAGTGTGTACTTCCAACTATTAGGAATCACCTGTGAGTTATTCAGTATTCACTCCAACGAATACCCACATGTCTATACGAGCTTCCCAAGCTCATGGTATATCTGGTTAAACCATTCGAACTCCAATTCCAATATACGACATGTGATAGTCTTCTAGGTTAAAGGAATTCGACTGTATTCCAAAACCAACGACTAGGAATATATACACACACACACACTTTAAGAATAGTTTAGAATAGTAATATTTGTCCTAATTTCGAACCACTTAGTGTCCAATATTACTACATGACTATTCTAAGGTCAATGTCATTCTTAGCATATTTATATATCAATATAATATGCATAATGACAACCATTAATAAAGTTTGAAATGAAAATATAGTTATTTTATTAATAAATAATAAAATATAATATACTATATATTATTCGGATTGACGCTCCAAGAACCAACTCCAACAAATATAATGTATAATACATTATTCGGATTGACGCTCCAAGCACCAACTCCAACAAACTCCCACTTGCTTAGTGTCAATCCAGATGGTACTAAAGTTGCATCTCCTCCACATGTTTATCGAATAACTTAGGAGGTAAGGACTTAATAAGTAGGTCTGTTACGTTGCCTTGTTCCTAAACATTTAATACCACTATGTATTTTCATTCAATAATCTCTCTAATCACGTGATATTTCCTTTTCATGTGTTTAGACTTAGAATGAGCTCTCGGCTCCTTAGACTGTGCAATGGCTTCACTATTATCAAAGTACAATGGGATTGGATTCGCAATACTATGTACAATGTCAAGTTCTATAATAAAATTTCTAATCCAAGTAGGTTTTTTAGCAGCTTCTGAAACAGCTATAAATTTCGGCTCAATGGTGGAATCAGTTGTTGAGCCTTGCTTTGAACATCGCCAACTAACCGTACCACCATTAGGGGTAAATATGTATCTGGATGTAGACTTTCAATCATCTGGATCTCCTTGGAAGTTGGAGTCTATATAACCCTTAACTTGTAGCTCATCTTCTCCGTAAATTAGAAACTTATCCTTAGTACCCTTAAGATATTTCAGGATATGTGTCCCGACTATCCAATGATCATTACCAAGATTATATTGATATCGGATAGTAACACTAACGCCAAAACTGATATCAGGTCTTTTACATAGCATGGCATACATAATGCTTCCAATACAAGAAGCATATGGCAAGTTACATATTCTAACTATATATTCCTCAGTCTGAGTTGCCATTTTCTTCGAAAGATGTATGTCATATCAAAAAGGTACATTTTCTATCTTGCAGTTGGTAAAACCATATATTTCTAACAGTTTATCTATATACGTGGATTGTACAACCCTATAAGCTTCCTTGCTCTATCCCGGTCGAGCCTTATACTAAGTATATAAGAAGCTTCACCCATGTCTTTCATGGAGAAGTTCTCGCAAAGGTAGGCTTTCACACTTTGCATCAATCCTATATCATTCCCAACAATAAGGATATCATCTATATATAATACAAGGAATACTAATGCTCCCACTATCTTTATTATAAACACTTCATCATTCTTGATGAATGTAGATAATCTAATTATCTTATCAAAACAACGATTCCAGCTTCGGGATGCCTGTTTAAATCCATAAATAGACTTCTTGAGCTTACAAACCAAGTTTGATGTCTCACTAGATACAAAATCTTCAGGTTGTTCCATATAGATATCCTTCTCGAGGAATCCATTTAAGATTGTGATTTTCACTTCCATCTGTCATATCTCATAATCATGATAAGTATCAATGGCTAAAGGAATCCTAATGGATTTTAGCATGGCTACTGGTGAAAAGCTTTTCTCATAGTCAATCCTAGGACGTTGAGTGTAACCTTTCGCTACCAGACGGGACTTGAAGGTTTCCACCTTTCCATCGGGCCCTCACTTCCTTTTATAAACCCATTTAGGTGTAATGACTGTTGGGACTCCGTCAACTCCATGTAACTCCTTTTACTCATTCACTTAGCACTGTAATCATTATATGTGATAATTGGAATATCACTGCATGTAATAGGCATTATAACATTGCATGAGACATTTAGGACATGTTAGTTCAATTGCATGGAGCACATAGAGGGATGGGAGAATGTAACACCTGATCAGTCATAACATGTCCAGTATAGTAATTCATCATACATGACATATTTTTATTCATATAATCATGTTTTAGAAAGCTAGATACCTCAGAAATCCTTTCCAGAGATTCGGGATGAATTTTCAGTTCCGGCACTTTCTTTGTTAGCAGAACTGGTTTGGACACTCTTTAGTATTTTAGTCCTAAATTTTGCTCCCAATATCCAATTCTAGTGATCTTTGTATGGTCGGTAAGCTAAAACCGAGATGTATAACTTTCATGTTGACCACGTTTCTGAATTCGAACCCGAATCTAGTTAAAAATACATATTTGCTTGGCTATTACTATTCATTTCGGGACTAGTTAAAATTTTGACATGTGGCATTATTTTGACCACTCCCTATTACAAAAAATAAGCCTCTTAGTATAAATATCAACAATATTCATCATTGTCTCTTTCTTTCGTCAATAAAATGAAATTTTCTCTCAAAACAGCACTCAAATTTTTCTTTTCTTTTCTCATCTCATTCATTTTTTAAGGGGAAAATGATGTCTCCAAGCTCCATTTTATGTATATAAGCATCTATCCTTCTTTTCCTCTCTAATTTTTAGATCTTTGCATAATTTTCCCTCCTCAAAATCACATGTTATGATAATACAAGCTTGATGTGTACATTTTAGCTTTTGATGTGTGCTAGCATGCATATTCATGCATTTCATGATAATACAAGCATGAATGTGTTGGCTGAATTTCATGATATGTTGGGAGTTGAAATTTGTGTATGTTTGATGGTGATTGATAATGGTTATGCTTAGGATCATGTTATGTACATATGTATTCAAGAAGTTGATTGAAATTTCATAAGTTGTTTAAGCTTTGTGTTGGCAGATTTCTATTATTTGATGAGGGAGTTGGTTTTGTGATTTAGTGATGATGGATGATGTATCATGCTTAGAATAATTTTTAGGCTTGAGTTAGTATTGATTTGAAATTAAAACTTTAAAAGTTGTAAATTTTTCCCCTAACCGAAATTCTTAGTTTGGTAAAAAAAATATATGTTTTGTGATTGTTATGGTTTTAGCCTTGAATGTGTATGTGCGTATGCATGTCTACTTAGGTCAAGTATAGGCATCATATATGTTTGAGTTTCAAGTTTGGAAATGTGATTATGGTTACACTCTTGATTTTGTAATGCATCGAGTATAGAGGTATTACCTAATGAGTGGTAATGGGTATGAGTTTATGTTGTTTTGAGTTGGAAACTTTTAAGGTGATAAAATTTTTAGCTTGGCTGAATCCTAGCTAAAAACAAAAGAAGTGTTTTTCTTTTTAAATTTGCATGATGGTCAACATGAGTTTAAGTTTAACAAATAACGATAAGCTTATAATGTTGGGTTTTCTAGGTCAAACCAAGATCAATTAAGCATATGAAATGTGTGAATACAACAAAGTAATAATGCGGAAAATACTTACAATGCTCGGTTGGATGTTTAAGAGAAGTTCAAAACTTTGCCTCCATGGTTGTTGCTCCAAGCTCCCATTTGATGTATGTTGAGCTTCCAAGCTTCCAATCTTTGATTCTTGAATTCCAAACTCATGGGAAAGGTTTCCCTATCACCTTTGTAAGACTACTTTAGTGTGCTAGCACTTAGAAATTTTGCAACAAAATTTCCTAGTTCTTCCATGCAACTCTCGGCAATGAGAGCAAAAGAGAGGGAGAGTAATTTTTGCTAGTCAAAAACGTGAATAAGGAGAGAAGTGAGAAAATTGATTTTGTTGACTTGTATTTTAATTTCCAAAATAAAATAATTATATACCAAAGTTGGTATAAAATCAATCACCTTTTCACTTTGTGTGTTTTACAAGTTTATAACCACCCACCAAATTCCATCAACATAAAGTTGATTAAAATGACTAGGTGATGTGACATGTGGGCCCCACTTGATTCAAAATCCGAGTGGGCCCGCAACACATCCCGGGCTCGGGTTCGCTAATTCTGAATTAACGAATTTTTCGTTGCGACGTAATTAAATCAAATTTAATTAAATAATTATGCCTAGTAAAATTATTATTTACATCGCTCGCGAATTAATTCTAAATTAATTCGTTTGCCCGAATTAAAATCTAATTTTAATTCCGTCATGAAATCTAATTTCATATAATATATCGAATATATTATTTTATTGATTAATTCCGAATTAATCGTTCTCTCTCTTTAAATAGAATTTTATCCCTTATAAAATCTCTCCACAATTAATCCTAGATGAATTTTTCTCTCTCTTATAATTAATCTCAGATTAATTATGTGCGAGTCATACGTCATCGATGAATCTTCGGGAAGCGACCCATGAGATCCCTGGATATGTTGGCTGTAAATTCGGTCATCGGAATATCCGAATACGTGTGTAGCTAGTACCACGTTCTTACCGATTTATAAGACATGGTTGGCTTCTAGCAAAGCGTCGTGCCCACCCAATTCTCCAGAAATATTCTTTTAAGGAATATGTAATCTGTGTCAGGCGTAGTATACGTAGTATAGCATATTGCGATCCAGTATATGATGTCACATGCTAGGCCTGGGGCTGGAATTGTGTCTGCCCCTTACGAAGCATATATCGGATCTCTGGTAACTAGTCTCAATAATCGAATAATCATGACCTAGTCATATTATCCCGATGACTGCAGTACATAAGAGTACTAGTTTCGTATCCTACGTGATCATCATCTCCATATGACTGAAGTGATACTTCCATCTTGACATCACACCCTGTTGGACAATTATGACCCATAACGTCACTATTTGTACAGATCACAGTGTTGTTGTACAAATTAACTATGTGACAAAGGAGATTGCACTCTTATCATTTGTGATTAGATCACCTAGATGTATAAATGATAGGAGGTCCTTATGATTTGTTCCTGGATTGAGAATGATATGAGACAGTATCAATCCACGAAAGATAAATTATTAAATACCCATAGTCAGAGCATTATCGAGATTGGACATCGATAAATGCGTAAAAGACTAGTATTACACTTGTGCGCGTTGTGAGGGCACAACATCATAGTTCTCATATATTTAGGGTATAAGATACTCATGCAAGTGTAATAGGAGGTTGTGTTTTATCGATGGTATGGGAAACAGCTTCGCTCTGGATGGACCCCCTCGGAATTCCATTGGTAGTATGACTATGTGTCTATGGAAGTCCGAAATCAGGGTAGGTGCATTTGGTCTTAACGTGAGACTTGAACCGCTGATACTTGTGACAATCAATATACTTTGGTTGCAGTCGTCCAGGGCTTTAACAGGTTCTGTGTACGCCAATGCTGGGTATATTGAGAATCATAGTGTGTTGGGTGTGATGTCAAGACGGAAGTGTCACTCCAGTCATATGGAGATGATGGTCACGTAGGATACGGGACTGGTTCTCTTAAATGCTGTAGCTATCGGGATAAAATGACAAGGTCAGGTTTATCCGATTATAGAGACTTGTTACCAGACATCTGACATGTGCTTCGTACGGGGCAGACACAATTCCAGCCGCAGGCCTATCATGTGATCATCCGATACTGGACAGAAATACGCAATACTACATATACTACGCCTGATATAGATCCTTTATTCCTGTAAGGATATTTTCGGAGAATTGGGTAGGCATGGCGCTTTGCTAGAGGCCAACCTTGTCTTGTAAATCGGTAAAAACGTAGTACTTGGTACTTACGTTTTCGGATAGTCCGACGACCGGATTTACTACCAACATATCTGGGGATCTCATGGGTCACTTCCCAAAGATTCACCGATGACGTATGACTCGCACTCTAAATTAATCTGGGATTAATTAGAAGAGAGAGAAAATAAATCTGGGATTAATTGCGGAGATATTTTATCTGGATAAAATATCATTTAAAGAGAGATAACGATTAATTTGAATTAATCGAAGAATTAATATATTCGATATATTAAACGAAATTAGATTTCGACGCGGAATTGAAATTAGATTTTAATTCGGGCGAACGAATTAATTTAGCATTAATTCGTTAGCGACGTGAATAATAATTATGCTAGGCATGATTATTTAATTATATTAGATTTAATTGCGACGCAACGTAAAATTCGTTAATTTGGAATTAGCGAACCCGAGCCCGAGATTATTTACGAGCGCATTCGCATTTCGAATTCGAATGCGGCACATAAGTCAAATCAAGCATCAAATCGCTAGTCGCAACTAGCGTCACATCATTCGTCAATCAAGTGATAGATGTCTTTCACTTTGAGTGATTGACGCAAGTCACTATTCATGATTGATGGATTGATGTGAGTTGATGTTGGTGGTTGGAGCCATTTATGGCTTGACTTTTGAAAGAGAAAAATTGGTATATGTTTATTTGGTTTTAGAAAACAAAAATCCATTACACTTTTTCATCTCTCTCACACATTTCTCTCCCTTCTCTTTCTTCTTCTCTCCACACGCCCAAGGGTCTGTAAAAACCTACTGGTTTGGTTACTGCCGAGCAGTGAAGGGAAGCCAAGAGTCGCGATTTTGTGGCAAAATCAGGAGTGCTAGCACACTACGAAGTCATGCGAAGGTGATAGGGAAGTCTACCCATGAGCCGGGAATCGTTTGACGAAGCTTGGAGCTTGACGAAGAAGCTCAAAACCAACAATGGAGGAGGCCGAATCTGTGAGCTGTGAGCAGTCCACTGCCGAGCAGAATTTGAAGTTTTGTTGCCTCCCGCGTCGCTCAACCGCTCGATGTAAGTATTCTGTAACTTCATCATTGTTATTCACACATGTTTATATGCTTTTGATTCGATCCTTGGGACCGTAGAAATCCAACAATGGTATCAGAGATTTGTTAAAAGCATGACTCGAATTTACGGCTTAAAATTTGGGTAAAATATTTTTGAGCATGATTTGAATTAATTGGATGTTTGAGTATGCTTATAACATGTTTAATTGAAGTTTGATTGGATCAATTTCAAGAAAATGGTTTGGAACAATTTTTCCCCAAAATTTTGGCTTGGCCGAAAAGAGTCGTGCCCTATATTGTCTTGGAATTTTGTTTTTTGATTCATTAGATGAGTTGGAAAAAATCGGGAATGTTGATTGCGGATTTAATTTGATTGAAACCGAATTGATTTGGAAATTCCCATTGGCCGAGACTTTGAGCATGTAATTATGGGTTGATTGTAATCAAAATGTGTTGGACATGTGATGATGAAAATGAGCATGATTGATTGTATAGATTGATGTTTTAGAAATGTTAATTTGGGTGATTAATCATGATATACACTTTATGTTAATTAAATGTGAAATTGGATTTTTGTGTTTAATTAAATTGGGCCTTAAAATTGGATTTGGGCTTGTTGTGTTGTAAATGGACTTATTGGGCTTTGTTGTACAAAGTTGGGTTTAGGCAAAATTGGTTGGATCCAATTGGGCCCAAAACTGCTTCCATAAAGCCCAAAAGCGACTTAATGAACCTTTAAAGTTTAATTGGGCCTAATGGGCCAAGATTGATTTCTAGGCTTGTGGGGTAATTCCCAGATTGGACTTTGGTTATCGGTTTGACCCGAGTTGACCAAAAGTCCACGCCTCAAGAAATTAATTAAAAGCCCATTGGACTTTAATTAAATTGACGTTGGACGTTAATCGGGCTCTGAGACCGTAACGATTAAATTTAGAATTTAAGTCGTAAAGGTTCGTAATTAAAATGTAGTATTTAATTTGGAATTAAATAGCGAATTAGAATTGAATGCACATTAAATTGGATTTAATGATGTAGTTTAATTTAATTCGAGAATTCGTACTTTGAGTACTTATTCGCAAAACGAGTTTGACTCGAGCAAAATCAAATCGTTGTTTGAACATTGGATGATCACTAATTATCAGATTAATTAATTTGATTAGATTGATTGATAACATGCTTGTGTGAATATATGGTTGCGATGCATGAATAATGTATATCGGATGAATATTAGATGGGTGGGGCAAGTTTGGAAATTGTAATAAATTTGATTTATTAATTGGACATGCGTGTCCAGCCTTATTACCTTTCAATTCTTTGTATTCTCTTCTTATCTACTCCCCTCAATGTAAATGAGGTTTCTTTAGAAGTGTAGTGAAACGGGTAGATGTAAATACATATGTTAGCGGGAGAGAGAAAGTGAGAGATTTGATCTAGGATCATTGTGTAAAGTATCCATCCGCATATCATTATTATTTTACATACGCGCTTTATTATGTATTAGAATGCATGTTTAAGGGTGTATGATGATGAGACCTTAACAAAGATAATAAATTGGTTGCCAATTTGCACGCGAAAAAACCCTCAAATAATATTAACCGTTTTTCCTTCCATTGAGTGATTCTCATTCAAGATCCGAGACTGGCATTGGCTTGTTGGCCAAAGTCAAGGCCTTTGTCCGTCGAGGATGTGTTTGAATCACGAGAGCTTTGTTCCATATTGGTGTCTTGTCCAAGTTGTGGTTTGTTGGCCAAAGTCAAGACCACTTCTTGTCCATCGACATTGATACGAAGCTTCCCATGAACAATGGGTCGCGCTTAACTGGGATCACTAAGTTTGTTGTGCCAAAGCCAAGGCTTAGTTGATTCAGAGGAAAAATGTTATGTAATACATTGGATGTATTGGCATATATAAGATATATATTTCGGACTTGGATGTCCCCCTACCGGATCTAGGAATTGGATTGGATCCAATTGATCTTAGAGATCTACCTAGTTAATTATCATACAATTTGTTGGCCAAAGTCAAGATTGTGTGATATTTAACGGGATCCTAACCCACTGGGAAACACGGTTTCCCGAGTACTCGACAGAGGGTTATAGGCTCGCCGAAAAATAGTGGGAGGCAAGAATTGAATTTGCAATATTCGTTTAATTACTTGCCATACGCGCTCATTCAAATATCATTCGTCAAATAAATTAAATGTTAGTTGGACTAATATTTAAATGTTGTTTTTTAATAAATAGTTGGATTATATTCAAACTATTCATTTATAGTTGATTTTATAATGGGATTATAGTAATCAATATAATTGATTTTAATCTGTTAAATTATAGTTTATTAAATAGTTGGACTATTGTAATCAATATAATAAATAGTACCTTAATCGTTGATTAAATAGTTAGACTATTAAAATCAAGATAAAATTGAAAGATTGACATTTAAAACATAATCCTAGGGAAAATTTATTTAAATGGTTTAATTTTCAAATTGGGAATAAAGTTTCAGGATGGTCCTAGAAAATAATAAGTTACTTTATTTGATAAAATAACATATTAGGCCTAAGCCCGGAGTTAAGCAAATAGTAGAGCATAATCTTTGGAAGATTTATGTAATGATAACTTAAGTGCTTAATCCATTAAGCTTGTCGCGGTAAACTCCTTAATTTCTGAATCAGAACTAAGGATTAGATCCTTAAAGTATTATAATGAAATTGAAGGATATTCATAAATCTATACTTAGATTTTAGAATTACTAAATTGCAATAGTAAACTCTTGGAGAGTTAATGACTATTCTCAATGAGATAAAGTCAAACTTTGCAATAGGCAAGTAGCGCAAGGCGTACCTTAGTTCGATATTCTAAGAAGGCCAAGGCTTGGCCAAAGTCTTCTAGAATGTTGAAAAGGGCGAAGGATAAATCATTATAGTCTTCTGGGAAGATAAATGACATATCACAAAATGTCTTCCTAAATTGTGGCAAACGGGATCGCGGAAGTGTGAATGCCGTTTGGACAAAGCAGACATGAAGGAATTGAAGACAAGCAAGGCTCTGACTTCAAATATGTTTGTCATAAATATATTCATTACTAGTATTTAAAATTGGATTTTTGATACTTAATGTGTTATATAAATATACATTGATGTTCAGAATCTGCTTTGAGCAGGATACTGACTTCAATTGAGATTTTATCTGCGAATTAGAAACGGGACGAAAGTCACTGTTTTAACCGTAGATACCTAAGTTTAGGAACTACCCTCGGGTGTGCGTACCTAAATTTGGATACTGTTATAATGTAACTAGTTTGACTAGAGACATTATCTTCATATCAGTGTTTGACCCGCTGCGGGTGAACCTTTATATTCTAGAACACTAAAGTGTTTTATTATATAAAGATGATATTGAGAATACATATTAGATGTGAATAACATAATTTATATTATGAATATAAATAAATCTCAAACATAATATGACAAACAATAGCTCAAACTGATTTGATCAGAAGAAACTGACAAGTGGCATTGTTGTCTGGGACACGATGAAACAAGACTCGTATATCCACACTTTTGAAGAGTGGGTACTCGGACTGTTTTGATTCTAATCAAATAAAGTCTACGAATCTAGTTTATTAGGCAATGTGCCTAAAACACCTTTACTTGGTAAAAGTGTAAATGCCACCGATATGTTAGCCCTGGTTCATAGTGAAGCAAGTGGGCTCATGTCTAGCTAGGCTAGATGTGGATATGAATATTTCGTGACCTTTACGGATGTAGCATCGCGTTATGGTTATGTGTTTCTTTTGAAGAACACAAATCAGAAAATTTTACAGTTTCGACACGAAATAGACAAACAGGTCGGCTATAGTATTATACCGTCACGGTAATACCATAATAAAAAATACTTAAGCAATAAGTTTCTAAGATACTTGAAAGAGTGAAGTATTCTTTCAAAGAGGACTCCTCACGGAACACGTCATTTTGACGGTGTGTCCGAACTGAGTAACCGAATTTTGTTGGACATGATAAGGTTAATCATGAGTCGCTCTGAGCTACCATTTCCTTTAACGGATAAGAATAAACAGTGCAAGAACTTATTTAGAATAAGGTTCTATTAAAATCTGTTTGACAGATATCATATTAGATATAAACGGGAAAGAAATCGGGTTTCACATTCCTGATAATTTGGGAATGCTAGGCATATGTTTGGATGATACCAAACTAAAACCCAAATTGGATAAGTGCCAATTGTAGGTTTCATAGGGATACCATAAGTATTGTACTTATACATCTCACCAGAGAACAATTAGATTGTTGCTCACCATGCGGCTTTCCTAAGAGGAATACCCATATGCAGTGGTAAGTGGGAGGATAGTAAAACTCGATGAAAATCAGAGTAATACGATTCCAGGCACCAAGTCCTAATGGAACATAAATAGTTCATCAAGGATGTAACTAAACCATTAATCTTCAAATACACAAGAACCACGTAAGTCGGAAAGAGTCAGAAAACAACCTGGGGTATGGGTTTCTGATCTCACCTCGTCAATCTTTTGAGGTATACCAACTGACTACGTACAAGGAAGTGATACAAGGTATCGACTCCCTATCATGGCAAAGTGTCATGAACATCTGAAATGGATTCCATGTATATCATCTGTGTTTGGATACTAGTTGATGTACCACAAGGCATCATGCCTATTGGTACTATATAAGTCTTCAAGGAAGACGTACATGGATGGCAACATACCAACGTATAAAGCTAGGCTTTTAGCGGAAAGGTATCGTTATCAACATTGTGTTGATTATGATTCAACCTTTTAATTGTTGCCACGGTAAATCCATTTGGATAGTGCTTGCTGAAGCTGCATGCTTCATTTATGAAATATATCAGCTTAACGGGAAAATCACTTTCCTGAAAAGGAAACCTTTTGGAGGATGTTAACAACATCCTGTCGGTTTTGTCGTACCAAAACTAGCAAACAAGGTTTGCGGGTTATTTGATCCAGTTTGGATTGAAGCAAGCATAGGTTCTTGGAATTTTCATTTTGATGTAATCATAATGGAGTATGATTTAATTCAAAATGAAATGATTCTTGTGTATATAAGAGGGTTAGTGGGAGTGCACTGACAGTGGATGTCCTATAAAATAATGATAATATGTCATTTCTTGGAAATGATATTCCCATAAATAGTGCCTTTTTTTATAGGCAAAGGGGCTGATTTTTTATTATGAAATGGGTGGCTAAGATTGAGCCACATCACCCCATATCTAGACTATTCCCGAATTCTACTGTAGCATCCACAAAAATTATACCTTTTGACCCGCTTTTGATTTGAGTTTGGAAAATGTCCAACACGGAAGGTGTAGGTCTTGGTCTTAGCTTTCCAAAGATATACATTTCATAAAAATCGGATATTGTATGAAAACATTTTGGCCCAAATACCACGGGCTATTCGGATTTAATCTTGGAATGAATTTCGTATCGCAACTGCGAGGAATTTACCGAATGTCCAAAAACTCATTTCATGAATGTATATGTATTCGAACATGATTTATATCATGTTACATGCATTCCATAATGTAATAGTCATCAAGATTACCAGAGTGTTACACCTTTACTCTTGGCCCAACCTTCATCGATGAAGAAGCCATCGATATCGCTCCATTGGCCCCACTATTCTCTATTACACGTGACCTTCCTCTTTCTGAACCCCTTCTTGTGACCTCTCTATGTCTGGCCAATGTTGTTCGTACCTAGCCTAAGTTTGATTCCATCTTCAGGGACTGGTTTTAGGATATGTAGGCATATGGTGAAACCAGAAGCCATTTCGAGCGCGCATGCATTTTGCCCCTTTTTGAACTCTGTAACACCTCAGTCATAACATATCCAGTACAGTAATTCATCATGGATGACATGTTTTTATTCTTATAATCATGTGTTAGAAGGCTAGAAACCTTAGAAATCTCGCCCATAGATTAGAGATGAATTTTTAGTTTCGATATTTTCTTTGTTTAGAAAAACCGATTTGGATATCTTTTAATATTTTGACCCTAACGTCTGTTCCCAATATGAGGTCAGAAATTTAAGATCGAGATCTATAATTTTAATTTTGACTATATATCCAAATTCGAAGCAAAACCTAGTCAAGAATACATGTTTGCTCGGTTGTTATTGTTTATTTCAGGATCGATTTAAATTTTGACATGTGGTATTATTTTAACCACTTCTTATTACATGAAAACCTGCCCCTTAGTATAAATATCAGTACTATTCATCATCTTCTATTTCTCTCATCAAAAAAATGAATTTTGCTCTCAACTTAACACTCAAAATATTCTCTTCTTATCTCATGCATTTTTTAAGGGGAAAATGGTGTCTTAAAGCTACTTTTCATGTATATAAGCTTATATTCTTCTTTCCTTTTTCTAATTTTCAGATTTTAAATATGATATTTCCTCTTCCAAATTTGCATCTCATGAACCCTAGAATTTAAATTTTGTGCATTTTAGCTTTGATGAGTTCTAGCATGCATAAACATGCATTTCATAATAATACAAGCATGTATTAAGCCTTATTATTGTATTTGCCCAATTTTCCCCAAACATGGGGCCTTGGCCGAATTTTAGTGTTATTGGTATTAGGGTGGTTGTGGAACCCCTAGGGTCTGGTCGGTGCCCCATGTAGTGGCAGTGGGTCAAACCCATGGATATCAAGTATGGGTGTATTTTTCAATAATTTAATGAAATACTATATTCCATTTCGAGTGTATAGGAAAACACTATGGCTGAATTGGAGTCCGGAAACTCAAAAATATGAGAAAATAAATTTCATCACACGCGTAAGCTATTGTGCTCGTGAACAGTGCACGCTTGCACTGTTCACACAATGCTGATTTCATTTTTTATTTTATTTCTTTAAGTATTATCTTATCAAGCATCAGCTCTTTGGAATTCCAGAGAGCTGATGCAAATTGGGTTTTCCACCCAATTTACCTCTAATCCTCCCTAAACACTTTTAAATACCTAAAGTTTAATTTTTAACATCAAAACCAATATCAACACATGTTATAGAATAAAATCATGTTTTCAAAATATCAAATATTTTTACAAAAATATAAATTTATTCTAAATACACACATGCGTAAATTTTGAATCCAAAATACAAACCAAATTAGAATCCAACAATAAAGTGACTCATGAATAATTCTAGGTCACTCAAAGGTGGTCAAGTGATTTTATAATGGTAGCCATAACTCCAAACTTTTATCTAGAGTTCAAAACTCAAATTTAATGTTCCATGTCTAACATGAACATTTTGACCCAATCACAAGTATATTGTGTTTATACTTCCAAAGCATCCATACACAATTCATTAGCCTAATTTCAATATCAAGCTATTTTATTATGTATCCAATATATAATACATCAATATATGCTTCATTAATGAAAACAACTCACTAATAAAAACATAGCTTTAGAGAAGATCAAACTCACCTTGTAAGCTTGATTCCAAGATCTAATTTTCTTCTCCTTGTTGAAATATTGTAGAGAACTTCCAAAGTTAGCAAGCTTGACTCCAAGCTCCAATCTTGATTCCAATGCTAGTAAGCTTGATTCAAAGATCCAATCTTGATTTCTTTTTTGTTGAAATGTTGTAGAGAACTTCTAAAGCTTCTTCAAACATTTTTTTTTTATTTAGGCTAATATTTCTAAATCTTGCTTGTTTTAGCTTTCACGAGCTTAATTTTCTTAAGCTCGAACTTTTCAAGATTAATTTAAAACTTGCTCAAGCTTGCCTTTTATAGCAAAACTTATGCAATTTTTAATTAATAAAAGGTATATTCAAGTTTTAGGTGGGCTTAATTCAATTTTTCCAAATATGTATAATTAGGTGTGATTAATCACATTTGTATACCACTTTAATTTAATCCAGTCAAATAAAGACAAAGTTTAACAAATGGATTAGTTAAATGTCTACTACTTTGATTTAATCCAATTAAATCAAGCAAAATACACCTACTATTACATATTTGTAATTATCAAAATATCCTCCAATGGTATATATATTTATGAATTTACAACAAAGCCCTTATGTGATTTTGGATTAATCCAATTAATCCAATTGGGTCAAAGTAAATAATTAATGTTATCCAATAACACTTAATTATTTTATTTGATATTTATATTATCAAATATTATTTATTATAAAACGTTACCGGCTACCCAAGTGCTCAACGAGTACACTTCACATTGTGGGACTCTCTAAGTCCAGACACGTTCGTCAAATAAGCGTAGCTTATATGTAAGCAATTCAGCCACCTCTGAATTCGCGAAGAACACAAACGACCTTTCTGAACTATACAAGTCGAGGTCATCACATATGTTTAAAAACCCCTCCGTCGTAGGCTATCCGAGTTGTGCTTAGGAAACATAGATTACACCGTCAAGTTTTTGAGACGCACATCTCATGTCGACATGTCCATGATTCTTTACAACTAATCAGAACACCATTTCTAATATATGTGATCCACCCTAAGTGATCGGCTTTGGCCAAAGTCTTAAGAATCATGACTTACTCATATAGATACCTAAACCCCTTATGGTACACATACGGGCCAACAGATCCTATCTTGATACACACTTGATTAATTAGTGCATAGGTCCACACCCAACGAATATCTAGCGGTCAGACCATGAAATGTCTCTGACATATATGACATCAATATGTGGAAGATTGTAGGGATTATTTAGGGGGTGAATCCGGTAACGCAGCGGAAGCGGTGAAAATCCGATTTTCAGATTTCAAAACTTTTTCTCGGATAAATTAAATAAACATATTTATTTAATATTCCAATAATCAAATTATGAAAATAAATTCAATAAAACATTTTTAGGTGAATTTACCGAAATACCCTTGCTTTGTATTTTTATCAATTTTAGTCCGAAATTGATCCAATCAATTTTGAATGATTCTAAATCATTTCTAAGATGAACTTATGATGTTCAAAACATCAAAACACCAAAGCAACCAAAATCCCCAAATTCTCACACAAAAGCCGTGAGCCTCTCCAAGGTTCAAATTTGTGCATTTTGCACTTTCATGCTTCAAGACACATCCAAATGATATCCAATCAACATGAAAATTTATATGCATCATATAAACACATAAATACACAACATATATGAAAACCCCCAAATTTGGAATTAGTTAAGAACCCTAATTTTTCAATTTCCTCAAATTGGACAAATTAGACCAAATACATTAAATCAATTACTTTAATCATCATTCTTCCATCCAATCCAAGTCTCAACACAATGAAACAACTCAAGATCAAATCTAGGTCATTTAAGAGTGGGTAAATAACTCTAGATTAGCAACATGGTTTCCAAAACCTTAAAAGAATGTTTACAACTACACTAGTTACAAACTTCCATCATCATACATGCTTTACACCTTCACCAAAACTTCCATCAACAAAAACCACAAAGAACAAAGAAGGAAATAACCTAAGGATATCATATATTGAAGCGTAGATCCTAAGGAACAATTTCCTTACTAATAGTAAGTTGGAAAAAACTTACTAAAATCAAGCTTTCCTTTGATCTTTCTTTCTTTCTCAAGCTTCCTTTAGGTTTCTTCAATGGTGTTTGTTTTGATAAATTGTTTTAGGTTAACAATTAAATGAAATGAAAAACAATATATACTTGTAACATTTCCACCTTGGCCGAAATTCAAAGCCAAATACAAGAAATTG
>SKCR01008335.1:0-24106 GCA_019454045.1 Zanthoxylum bungeanum | reverse complement strand
AAGCTCAAGGGGAAGAAAGCCTCATGTCAGTATAGTTTGAGAACAAAGCTCAGGGGAAGAAAGCCTCATGTCAGTATAGTTTGAGAACAAAGCTCAAGGGGAAGAAAAGCCCCATATCAGTATAGTTTGAGAACAAAGCTCAAGGGGAAGAAAGCCTCATATCAGTATAGTTTGAGAACAAGCTCAAGAGGAATAAAGCCTCATCTCAACAGTTCGAGAATAAAGCTCGGGAGGAATAAAGCCTCATCTCAACAGTTCGAGAATAAAGCTCGGGAGGAATAAAGCCTCATCTCAACAGTTCGAGAATAAAGCTCGGGAGGAATAAAGCCTCATATCAACAGTTCGAGAATAAAGCTCGGGAGGAAAGAAAGCCTCATGTCAGTACAGTTCGGGAATAAAGCCCACACTCAATACAGTTCAGGAAGAAAGCCTACATTCAGATCAGTTCAGGAAGGAAGCCTGCATTCAGCTCAGTACGGGAATAAAGCCCACATTCAGTACAGTTTAGGAAGAAAGCCTACAACTCTCGGGAATAAAGCCCACATTCAGTACAGTTCGGGACAAAGCCCACAGTTAACACAGTCAGGGAACAAAGCCCAGGGGAATAAAAGCCTCATGTCAGTATAGTTTGAGAACAAAGCTCAAGAGGAAGAAAGCCTCATATCAGTATAAGTTTGAGAACAAAGCTCAAGGGGAAGAAAGCCTCATGTCAGTTCAATTCGGGAACAAAGCCCACACTCAGTACAGTTCGGGAATAAAGCCCACATTCAATACAATTCAGGAAGGAAGCCTACGTCCAGCAAACTCGGGAATAAAGCCCACATTCAGTACAGTTCGGGAATAAAGCCCACACTCAGCTCAGTTCGGAACAAAGCCCACACTCAGTGCAGTTCAGGAAGAAAGCCCACATTCAACATAATTGAAGGAAGAAGGCCTAGAGGAATAAAGCATCATCTCAACACAGTTCGAGAATGAACAAGCTGGGAATGACACTCCAAGAATGGAAGCACAGTTCGAGAATGGACCACATCACAGCGCGGTTCGAGAATGAACCAGGGGTCGCAGCACCTCACCATCCAAATCAACTCAACTCAACACATGGTAAGTCAAGTGGCAGCTGACGAGCCAGGTAAGTGAAAATGCATTGCATGTACTTTGATAGGATTGTCACTGTCACACACTGCACAAGTCCCATCAAAGTGGGGGCGACTGTAGGCACTGCATTTTTACACATAAGTCCCTATGATGAGTCTCATTTTGGAGACACACTACCTTTTAAGTCACGGAGGTCACGGGAAACGGACATCGAAGGGAAATTCAGAATAAGCAAGGTTCACTGTTTTCGTTAGTGCTGCGTTCGTGTTTACGTTCGAACGTCAAACGGATTGCGGGCGTTCGTGCCGCGTTCGAGGAAGCGTTCGAACGGTGTCGGTAATTCTGGTTTTGCTGCTAGCCTCACATCCAGCCCATTAGCCCCCAAAGCCCATAAAACACATCCCAATTTAAATAAATAAATATAATTAAAACATTAACTAAATAAGATAATAATTAAATTAATTAATAATTAAATAAAACATATACCAAACATAAAATAAACAATTACCAACTTAAACTAAAATCATGCCTAAATTAAACAAATCACTACTAAATCAAAATATAATCATACCAGTTAAAATCAATCAACCAATATATTAATCCTAACTTAAATATTGTATTCCTAAACCAAGCCAATCAAATATTCAACCTTCCCTATCTAGCCAAGATTTGTCCCCCCCTCAATCTTTGACTTCCCTTAACCAAACCAAATCAAATCCCTCTTTAATTAGCCAAATCCCTTTCCTTGTCAAGCCCAACCCTTTGCCTATAAAAAGAACCATTCACCAACCTTCTCAACTCTAGTCCCTAGCTCATACACAACACACAAGAAAATTACAGGAAGAAGACACCCAAAAAAACAGTAAGCAAAAGATAAAGAGGAAACGGCAGCGAACCACAAGGAAACAATAGCAAAAGACGGAGAACGACGACTCAAAACAGTAAGACAACGAACGAGAACAGTGAACCGGGAGAGTTGCGGAGCATCCACCCTCCGACGATCGTGTACCGTACATCCGAGAGGTGATTTAAAAGGTTAGACCTGAGGGTACCTTTTCATTAGTTTATATTCGTTTTTGTTATTATTATTGAATTCTATTCGCATGAGAGTCGTTTATGGATGCATGTTGTGGCTTGAATGAAATGGAAGAGTGTCGTCTCTTGTGGTATATAGGATGGAAACCCAGACGTAAATTCTGTAGCCGAATCCGAATGGATGGTAGTGCGGTCTGTACTTGGGATACAACTCCACGTATCACTTGAGTAAACGGCACTTTCTCTTGTTTTGTGTTGCTTTTTATTTATTATTTTCGTCACTTAAATTCTGCATGTTGCTTATTTATGCATGACTCAATCGAGCGCATGGGCTTAGTAAGTGGAATGAAAGATCCCCTATGGGGAGGGGTTAAAGCCCTTTACCACAATGCTTTGCCGCGCCGGTGTTGATGTGTGTTCGGTTGGATGCAAGACACGTTCAATCGGACATACTTAGAATAATATGATTGTCTTTATGTTTGTATGCATAATGTGATGTGACTCGCATGGGCTTAGTATGTTGGTCTAAAGGTCATCTCTTTGAGAGATCAAGAGCCCCAAAAGGCCACCTTTACGGCAGTATTTCGCCGCGCCTCTTTATTTTGTTATTTATGTATTGCGTCCCATTTCATGCATCAGGGCTGTTCCCGTTCGAACGCGTTTACGAACGCAACTCGAACGCGCATGCATTTTTGCCTTATCATGCATCAGGTCTCATTTTCGTTCGAACGCGTTTACGAACGCCATACGAACGCGAGCATTCTATTTCATTTCCGTTCGAACGCGTTTACGAACGCTACACGAACGCGAACCTTCTGTTTACCGTTCGAACGCGTTTACGAACGCTACACGAACGCGCACACACTGAACTGAGTCTGTCTTATCATATTCACGCATAATTTCCTATTGGTTGATGTTTCTTGTGTTATATAGCCAACCGTATTATTTGTATTCTTGCATTTATCCATTTTATGTGTTCTTGGGATTGTATTCAAGCATGATTAGGCTGTTAGCAGGTTATTTGGTTAATAGGCTCATGAGATAGTACTCAAGCATGATTAGGTTGTTCTTAGTTTTCCCTATCATAGGATTGAAATATGTTCATGAGATTGTCATGTGATGTTGCATGTTGTGATGAACTTGTTGATGTATGCATATGAATCTAGAAGCATGATATTTTTGGAAATAAATGTTACTTCAGCTTGTTTAAATTATTATATAAATCATTTCATCACAATTGACATAAGTAAGGGACCATTCCGAACCCAACGGTTTGAGGTCTTCCCTTGCGAGGGGTGAGTGCGGCCTTAAATCTTTGTCCCGGTTCACACCGGGTGGCGACTCCATGTTATTTCGTACTTCCCAACTAGTGCCGTGAGCCTAGAAACGGCGTCGCCCAGGTCCTGTGTCCTACAGTTATCTATCCTCAAGGAAGATCGTGGGCTATTAAGTCTAAGGCTGAAACCTAAAATCCCTATGTCTAGTTCATTTTAGATTTACCACATCAATCTTATTGGTGATCAGACAACAAGAAGCATTAAGCTTAATACTTAATAAGTAAACCTTTAAATTACCCAAACTATAAAATAACCCCTTATAAACCGGTGATATTAGAATTCATCACAACCCCAGATAACTAACACATAACTAGGGTTAGTAAAAACTTAAAAATAAAAGACATAAAATAAAAATGTTGAAAAGTAAAAGAAATAAAGTAAAAACTGAAAGTAAATTGCTGAAAAGTAAATGCTGAAAAGTAAATTGCTGAAAGTAAATTGCTGAAAAGTAAATTGCTGAAAATTAAAAAAGAAAAGTATTGTGCATAAAAGTAAATTGCGGAAAGTAAAAACTGAAAAGTAAAGAAAAGAAAGTGCGAAAGCGGAAATTAATTACTAAAAGCTATAAATAAACAAACAAGATACAATCTTCTTAGTATTCTTAAGGAATTCCTTAGAAGAAGTATGAATTTTACAAATGAAATGGCTTGGTATTTATAGGCAAAATTTTGCCTCCATCAAATCATCCACCAAATCAATTATTAATTGCTCCACTAATTGCTCCACTAATTGCTCCACCAAATCCATTATTAATTGCTCCACTAATCTCTTATCATGTTTGGTGATGATTTGATAATTTTTATTATTTATTTATTAATTTATTTTTTGCTTTGAAAATGATTGAAAATGACTTTAATAATTACACACTACACACTTCTGGATGGTTCATCAATTTCGGGCATGAAATCTTCAGAATTCGAAATTATTTTGTCTTTCAAAGTTGTTGATCTTTGAGTCTTATTTAATCTGTAACTTGAATCAGCTCAATCCGATATCGGAGTAAAAAGTTATGCCCAAAATACGACAGATGCGCAAAACTGGAATTTCCAAAATTGCACTTCGTCAAAACGCCCTTTCAAGTTTCCAATCTCCAAAATTAAAATATCAAGTCCAATAATTGCCCTTATTTGACCTATATTTCATCCTAAATGATTTCATTGAGACCCGATATTATTTTATCTGCAAAATAAACTAAAACACATCAAAACGTTCATCAAACCCGAGAAACTAAACAAAATATTAAGTTAAAGGGGCGGTAAATATTGATATATTTTCCGCTCATCAGACATGTACACTTCCTCTAGTAGAGATACAAGTTCTTTAGATTTATTTAAATATTCTAATGCTAAAAATATAGAAGAATTTACTAAATTACTTGTATGACACATCTTTCTTTAAGTTTTGGTGAGAAATACTTACTAATTACTGTTGAAATACTGTAAAATCATGTTGCTTGTAAAATACCTAGAAAACAACAAAACGATAATTTTTTTTAAATTATACAAAGATGGTAAATTTGTTCTAAATTTAAATTAGAATATTTGAATTATGGTTACAAACTTACTATGAATTTTTAGGAATAGATGATAAAATTAATGTTTGAAAAATAATAGATAGAGTAAAAATTGATTTAATAGAATTATCAAATGATTATGTCACTAGATACAACTTGCACTTAGTAGCTCAGTTTAGTAGCCAACTCGTACCTGATTCAAGACTTAACATAGGTGATCGTTGATTATTATAATGAAAAAGAAAACAGAAACAACCTGAAATTAGATAATTATTTATCAAAAAATTTTGAGTTTCTTGCTGAAAGTGTTGGTAAAAAAAATTCAAGTGCTTGACTAATGGAACCGACATCAAAATATTTATCTTGTTTTATCGATTATTGCTAAAAAGGTGCTGACAACACATGTTTCCACCGTTGCGGTTGAACAAACCTCCATCTTATAAGGTAATATTTTGGAACATCAGGTGTTAAGACACCCCTACGGACTTAATTACCCAGACTTCAGATATATATATTTTTTACAACATCTTTGATCTATGTAACGAGCTTTGGGCCAGTGACTCCCAAACCAGTTGGTTTTATGGCACTAGATGTTAAAACACCCTTACAGACTTAATAACTCGGATCTCGGATTTTTTTTTTTTTTTTACTCCATTGCCTTTTGAGATGTTTCTTCCAATTAAACTAGAGCACTGAATATTACAAATTTTTCAATTTTAGCTCATGTCCGTATGTTACTATGTATTTTGATAATATCTGCTAACTGAACATATGAAGAATCCTTTTAGTTCGTTTTAAGGAGAATTCACAAATTAAATAATTCAAAAGGAAATAAACAACAATTAACTTATTTCGAAAATAGGCTTGAGATACGTCTCAGGAGTGGAAACTCCTTACTCAGCTACCTCTTACCAATTTCACATTTTTAGTCAAATTAAAAACACAAAAACACAAAATATTTTTGTAATTTTTGAAAATTTTTCAATTTTTTTTTGTATTTTTTGAAAAATTTTGGACTAAAAATAAAAACAACATACAAACTAAAAACAAGGTACTAATCAACTAATTTCCTCCCCCAAACCTAAATGAGACATTGTCCCCAATGTCTTAAACAGTAAAAGGAGAGTTAAGAAGGTTGTACCTGGTTAGCTGAAAATCTATAGGAAATTAAAGGTTAAGATCCAGATTAATCCGACGCCTCTTACCACGATTGTCCTCGAACCAATTTATCTTTGAAAGGATAGGGTCAACTTGTGGTTCATAGGCTATGAGTTGGTCTATTAGATCCGGAGCAGTTCTGGCAGTGAAGAGGAGTTCTTTCATAGGTTTTGACACGAACCCATTTCTTCGGGCATCATCAAGAAACACACAAATAAAATCATAAAATCCATCAACGTTGAGCAATCCAAGCGGTTTCTGGTGTATGTTTAGGTTCGCCCAAGATAGAACTATAAAAATTTCCTCCAATGTACCCAAGCCACCTGGCAAAGCGATAAAAGCATCAGCACGGTTAATCATTTCTACCAGTCGTTCAGACATACCTGTCACGATTAGTTCCTCTCCGTTTGATGATCCAATAAGATTTGCCTCTGCCAAGGGTTTTGGGATGATTCCCAAAACATGACTGCCTCCTTCCTGTACAGCCTTTGAAACGATCCCCATAAGTCCGAGATTGCCTCCGCCATATATTAATTGCATATTATTTGCTGCTAAGACTCGACCCAATTCCTGTGCTGCTTCTATGTATTGTGGCTTAGTACCAATACTACTACCACAAAACACGCAGACGTTTTCAACTCGTCTTCTTGAAGTGGCTTCCATATTTTTTTTTGTATTTCTTTTTCAACTCTGGATGCCTTCAAAAGTGCAATGACGGGCAGAATTTATAGTACCTGAAAAAGGGTGAGTAATAATAGCACTAATATCTTCCAAAGGACGATTGTTAGCTAAACAACAAAAGAGATCGTGAAATGTCAAAAAGTATGGATCCTGTCTACGAAAATAAAGATAATTACAATAGAAAAGCGAATTAAAGCAATAATTAAGGCAACGGAATTGTGTATGCAATACGCCACTCGCTTAGTATAAATTCATTAGGATGTGTCTCAAGATTTCATTCCTTATTCAGCCATCGCTAATGAATTGTTTCTCATCTTTGATTGCCAAACACAATTCTTTATGTCTTAAAATGCTTCGTTTGTGCCTTTCCCTACAAAAATAACACACAAAATTAAAAAGTTCACACAAAATATGAAAACAAATTACAACAAATTGCATGGGTTGCCTCCCTGCTAGCGCTAAATTTTACGTCTTCAGCCAGACGTGACTGAAATCCATCTGTTAAGGAGGTTTCAATGTCGTTTTGGATGTCCGATTAAAGACAATCCCGTGAGCGTTGCTTTTGAAGGGTCTCTTCCAACGGTAAAGTGGCAAAAAGAGTTTTGTCTCATTCAGTGCTCGTGCCACCTTTTTGCTCCTTGTTACTCCAGTGGTTCCTGCAAAGAAAGAAATAAAATCAGGAGGTCTCATATGGTGCTTGACTTGGAATGAGAGTTCCATTCTTTCAAGCTTCTGGGTGATATCTTTGATTTGTACTCCCCAAAACATCGATGTTTCTCCTGAATGCTCTGGATCTTTATTAAGGTCAGTCATTTGCTCATCCATTTGCTCTGCTTCTTGTTCCACCTGAGGATGAAAAGATGAGTTAGACATTAGGTCTTCATCCTCTGATTCGGGTGAATTGATTGGTTCAGGTAGATCTTCTTCAAACATTTGTGCAATGGAATCTTCAAGATCTTCGTTTTGAGGATACAGAATTCCATCCTCAATTTTTGATGCAGTTGGTACAAATATTTCAGCTTCATCCTCGTCAGAATCTGAATAATAAAAGTCAAATCGAGACTTTGCCGGTTCGGGCTCCTGAACTGATACCTCTGGTTGTTGATACTGCTCAGCCTCCTTCTCTGTTGAAGTGTCATAGTGAAATGATTGGTACTCGAAGGTTTCATCAGTGTCATCTGAAACTGGTTCTTGAGGTATGTAGTTCTGGTTCTCTGTTAATTGTCTGATCTGATCTGTCATTCTCTGTATGGATTCTGCGTTACTCTGAACTTGTGCATCAAATTGAGTTTCCATTTCCTTGAACCAATCTTTGAGCATGTGAAGTGTCTGATCTTCTCGGATGGTTCTGGTTCTTGATGAAGATCAAAGGTAGATGGTGGATGAGATGGAAAATATGACGGTTCTTCGTTCCTTGAATGATTCTGATAATTCTGCCACTCTGAAAGGTAAATACATTGATCGCTCGGGTGGTTACCATCACAAATTACACATCTCCCCATTTCGTTCTGTTGAGCAAATGTAGCATTGCTTGGTTCTGGCATCCAGTGATAGTCATTGGGCTGTACAACAGGCCTCAGAAAACCGGATTGTTGCTGCCAGATGTGGGGTGTATCTTCTTGTAAAGCTCTTGATCTTTTAATCTCCCAGTAATGTTCCATTTTTCAACCACCTGAAATAAAAGAAAAAAAAATTACAGATAAAAATAAAGAAAATTAGATACAAGTAAATTGGATAGCTTCAAAATTAATAACTCAAGAAATATAAGTCCCCGGCAACGGCGCCAAAAACTTGACCGGCGTAAACACACACGTATAACGCAAGCGCACGTATCGTTCAAGTAGTATAAAAATATCGATCCCACGAGGACTTAATTCCTACTGTTGTTATTAATTATTGAATCTATTTATTTACAAATATCTAATTAGATGGAGAAGAGAATGATTGTTTGATTGGTTGAAAGTGGTTTTTCAAAATAAATAAATAAAAAGACAAAAGAAAATACTAAGGAAAATAACAAAAGACACAAAGATCTAGGGTTGTGATTCATTCTAATATCATTTTAAAGATGAAGTGGTTATTTTATGTTTGTGTAATAAATCAGTTTACTAACCTGGAACACTAAATTATGCAAAAGCCTCTGTCGATGGTCAGACGCAAATACCAGTTTAACCCAATTGAACCATATGTCTATGTCAACCAAATTATCTGGATTCATTAAGTTTAAGTTCCAATTAGGGCTACCCCCGCCTGACAGGTATATGTCTATCCTGTAAGGAAATCTATTAAAGGGTTATCTATCCTCAAGGAAGATCGTGGGCTATTAAGTCTAAGGCTGAAACCTAAAATCCCTATGTCTAGTTCATTTTAGATTTACCACATCAATCTTATTGGTGATCAGACAACAAGAAGCATTAAGCTTAAGACTTAATAAGTAAACCTTTAAATTACCCAAACTATAAAATAACCCCTTATAAACCGGTGATATTAGAATTCATCACAACCCCAGATAACTAACACATAACTAGGGTTAGTAAAAACTTAAAAATAAAAGACATAAAATAAAAATGCTGAAAAGTAAAAGACATAAAGTAAAAGCTGAAAAGTAAATTGCTGAAAAGTAAATGCTGAAAGAAAATTGCTGAAAAGTAAATTGCTGAAAAGTAAATTGCTGAAAATTAAAGAAAGAAAAGTATTGTGCATAAAAGTAAATTGCGGAAAGTAAAAACTGAAAAGTAAAGAAAAGAAAGTGCGAAAGCGGAAATTAATTACTAAAAGCTATAAATAAACAAACAAGATACAATCTTCTTAGTATTCTTAAGGAATTCCTTAGAAGAAAGTATGAATTTTACAAATGAAATGGCTTGGTATTTATAGGTAAAATTTTGCCTCCATCAAATCATCCACCAAATCAATTATTAATTGCTCCACTAATTGCTCCACCAAATCCATTATTAATTGCTCCACTAATCTCTTATCATGTTTGGTGATGATTTGATAATTTTTATTATTTATTTATTAATTTATTTTTTGCTTTGAAAATGATTGAAAGTGACTTTAATAATTACACACTACACACTTCTGGATGGTTCATCAATTTCGGGCATGACATCTTCAGAATTCGAAATTATTTTGTCTTTCACAGTTGTAGATCTTTGAGTCTTATCTAATCTGGAACTTGAATCAGCTCAATCCGATATCGGAGTAAAAAGTTATGCCCAAAATACGACAGATGCGCAAAACTGGAATTTCCAAAACTGCACTTCGTCAAAACGCCCTTTCAAGTTTCCAATCTCCAAAATTAAAATATCAAGTCCAATAATTGCCCTTATTTGACCCATATTTCATCCTAAATGATTTCATTGAGACCCGATATTATTTTATCTGCAAAATAAACTAAAACACATCAAAACGTTCATCAAACCCGAGAAACTAAACAAAATATTAAGTTAAAGGGGCAGTAAATATTGATATATTTTCCGCTCATCAGACATGTACACTTCCTCTAGTAGAGATACAAGTTCTTTAGATTTATTTAAATATTCTAATGCTAAAAATATAGAAGAATTTACTAAATTTACTTGTATGACACATCTTTCTTTAAGTTTTGGTGAGAAATTACTTACTAATTACTGTTGAAATAATGTAAAATCATGTTGCTTGTAAAATACCTAGAAATACAACAAAACGATAATTTTTTTTAAATTATACAAAGATGGTAAATTTGTTCTAAATTTAAATTAGAATATTTGAATTATGGTTTACAAACTTACTATGAATTTTTAGGAATAGATGATAAAATTAATGTTTGAAAAATAATAGATGGAGTAAAAATTGATTTAATATAATTATCAAATGATTATGTCACTAGATACAACTTGCACTTAGTAGCTCAATCTAGTAGCCAACTCGTACCTGATTCAAGACTTAACATAGGTGATCGTTGATTATTATAATGAAAAAGAAAACAGAAACAACCTGAAATTAGATAATTATTTATCAAAAAATTTTGAGTTTCCTGCTGAAAGTGTTGGTAAAAAAAAATTCAAGTGCTTGACTAATGGAACCGACATCAAAATATTTATCTTGTTTTATCGATTATTGCTAAAAAGGTGCTGACAACACATGTTTCCACCGTTGCGGTTGAACAAACCTCCATCTTATAAGGTAATATTTTGGAAGCGAGACTGTCTTAATTACATCAAAGCATTTTAGAAGCAACCGCATGTGTCGAAGATTGGACCAGATCCTATCTAAAGCAACAATAAGATATCCTCGATGATTTTGAAGACTTGTTCTACAATGCATATGCAAGTGAGACAGGAGCTGAAGGATTAACAGCGGGAACAGATCACGATGATGAGTACATAATTGTAATGGAGTTAAATATCTAAAAAATGTAATAGAACTACATCAGCTTTGATTCCTCTAACCACAAGATGATACATATACAACTTAAGTTCTTATAAATTTAAGTTCAAGTTCTTATATTTTTAATTTAATGTAATAATATTTCATTATTTGTTTCAGATAATATTAATAATATCATAATTCTATTTTTAAATGAATTTTCAATTTTTTAAATTAATTTAAAAAAAAAACAAGAATTCAGTTCTATTCTGGTTCAACAAGTGTGGAACCCGGAACCGTTCTGTTCGGTTCGGTTCGGCCGGGTCTAGTAGGTAACCTCATTCAAAATGATCAATTGTAACTCTGAGAGTGAAGATATTATGTCAGCAGAGGCAACTTCGCACCAATGGTCCCCCCTCCGGCGAACTGGTATAAGTTAAATGTGGATGCTGCAACAAACTAAACTCTTAGAAAGGCAGGATGTTGGGTATCAATATCCGGAATAGTAAAGGTGAGATCATCTAAGGAACATCTTTTGGGTGATTTTGAAAATCCAAAGTTTGCTTAGTATTACCGACTCTTTTAAAATTATACATATTCCAAGATGTTGTAATGTAAATATTCATAAATTAGCTAAATACACTAATAGTAACTTGGGCACTAGCTTTTGGTTAATGGAAGATATACCGGCGGATGTAATTTCCTTGTTATCTTAGTTAATGAAGGTATTCATTTTCAAACAAAAAAACAAAAAAAAAAAAAAACAAAAAAAAAAAAAAAAAAAGCAGCGACAATAATTTATTAATACTTAATATATAATTTTTAGTTTGTATTTGCAATTAATTGTGCATAGGGTTGTTACATGTATCATTGTTGAAAATGTGTATTTGCTCTTTCACTGTTGGTTGAGAACAAGAAGGCATGTTGCGTACCTGGCAACAAACTAATGGTCATGCGGTGGCAACACAATGTATGCATGGCAAAAAAAAAGTAAAATAAATAAAACTAATGGACGCAACGCGACAATAATATATACAGGGAAAAAAAATGCAAACGTGGCAACAAACCAATGGATACAATGCGTCAACAATACATGAATCACAAAATAAATAATGAAAGCATGGCAACAAACCATTGTACGTCATGATTCGCTTATTCATTCGATTCGATTCACTTTAAAGCTAATATGAATTTGAAAAAATAGATTCGTTTAATAAATGGGTTAATTCGATTCGATTCATTTTATTAAACAAATCGAATACGAATTAAACTCATTGATTCGTTTATTCGTTTATGATTCATTTTATTATTTTTATTTACAAGTTCTTGTTATTTTTCAAATAAAATTTAAGAAATTATAGCTAATTATCATTAAAAAAAAAGTAATATTTTTTTATATTTGATAAGGTATTTTTAGTAAATATATTAATCACATATTTAATATGTATATATTTATGAAGAATTAATGTAAATCAAGTGTGGTAAATTATTTTATTAAATAATATTATGACTAAACGAATATTCGGATTCGATACAAATCATGATATTAGGATTTGTTTAATAAACGAATCGAATACGAATTCATCACATTTTGATTCGATTCATTTATAATTCGATACAAATTTGATTCGTTGATTCGTTTTGCCACCTTTATTGGACACAACGCGACAACGATTCAAACATGCAAGTCTAGACTCTCTCCTTATCGAAAAAATATATTATGCAACAATAATTCTATAATATCTTATTATATATGTTAAAATAATTAAAAAAAAAAATCAATTATATTTATGGATTTACTCTTCCTTATTGAATTACAATAAAAATGCCAAAAACTTAAATGCATTTTTAAGGGGTTCATCTTAAAGATGGTTTATGTAAACATTGAGGGAAAAAACATAGAATCAATCTTAGTTTTTACTAAGTATCAGAACTGGCCGAAAAGAAAAGAAAAATATAAGAGATAAAAACAAAGCAGTGATGCACTACTCATAAAAACTTCCGAAACTCCATGGAAAGAGCAATATGACCTTCAGCCTTAACCTCCATGCCGTCCAACTTAACAAGCCCGAATCTGCCTTGCTTCTTCACCATAACTTTTTTCGGCAACGGAATCTTAGCTCGTCCAACGGCGGTTATCCCAGTGGAAGTTCCAGGACGATCATCCCTGTTGGTATTGAATCTAATAATCTCAACGTTCAAGAACTTGTAATCACACGGCCGCTCTATCAACATATGAAAACTTTGCTTCCACACAGGATTCGGCAAACCTTTTTCAATATGCGTGTAGCATTCTTTCCCTCCCTCAACCCAAAACACTACACAATAGTTTCGTTCTTCAATCGTAATGTCACTGTCACTGTCTATGCCATCTGCATGGTAAACTGAACAACTCAAAACGACCTCGTTTGGAAGATTGTTTGACATTTTTCTCCTCTTCTTTTTCTCCACTGCTTGTAAAATTTGTACTATATCTGGTCAATACCCATCACTTGTTACAAAAACATCCTTCGAATTCTCATACCCACCTGAAGAAAAATGTATCAATAAATAAAATAATATAGTATAATATAATGTTAAATTAAATTATAAGAAAATAATTTAAGTTGCCTGGCCATTGAGAGAACTCGAGGGATTTTGGGATGAAGGAGAAGTTGAGAGAAAGAGTGGCTTTTGTGTTTAAGAGAGTTTTAACGGGGAGTGTAATTAATAAGGAATTTAATTATAGGAGGAATTCTTAGTAGACTTATGGATTCGGTTTTTTTTTTTTTTTTTTTTGGTGTTTTTAATTTAATTTGATTTAGACCTTTAAAAATCTGCCTTGTTTTAGGAGTTTTGTATTAATAATTAGGGTAGAAAACAAAAATTAGGGAGTTGATTTGTATATGATGTTTGAAGGGTGTTGGGTGTTTAGAAAAAGTAACACTTATTATTATTATTGTTTTTTTCTTTTGAAAAGTAACACTTACTATTAAATTTTAGTATATAGAGAAATCTTTGTATTAAGGTTGTGACTATGGTGGTCATGGGTATCGTATCTCATAATCTAATAATTATTTTTTTGATAATCGGGGTATCCGAATCATTTTACGTATATCTCAATTCATTTATGGGATCTATACTCGTGCCCTCAGAAGTTTCACATGGCAGATCATGGTAAGTCATTGTGTTTTTTACATCAATGGGTATGACTCCAAAGAGATACATTTAATGGAATTCGAACCTTAAATATGAGAGTGAACAAACCCTTAAAGTTTTTACCCCTTGTGGTTATAATCTAACAATTGTTAAACTTAAAAATCAATCGAATTTGAGGTGAAATGTTTTGTTAAAACTTGGTCTCCCACGCAGTTGAGTTCATCATGAGCTTCATAGTACAGTGGGCCTTGCATTGGGCAATACGTACATTAAAGTCCTTTTTGTTTGTCCAAAATTTTAATTTAATTAATTTAACAATTAACCAGTGAATTCATCTTTAATATCTTTTATGTCACTTAGGTCCATTATATCTCTGGGCAATTTAGTCCTTTTCGCGTCGTAAGGATAACCTATTAAAATAATTGAAAAAAATAAAATAAAAAGGCCCAAGTGACAAAGGTAAATTATGAAGGATGTAGTTTGTTTGCCTTCTAGTGAGGGGATTGAAATGAGGACCAATCAAAAAGATGAAATAACACAAATGCCAATATACTATGGGGGCAAAATATGTGTTGTTATAACAGAACTAATCACCTATAAATTATTGTGAAGTATCAAATCATGTATAATGATTATATTGGATTTTTAGTTGAATAATTTCAAAGTTAATAATATGAGATTATTTATTAAAGAGTTTAATCATTAATTCATTTGTTATTGAAGCTCGGATTGGTAGGTTCATTTGGTCCCCTAGTTAACTCGTAATCACTATAAGAAATAATTAGATAGTCTAATTAATTACCCTTTAATAAATTGAATAAATACGTTTATTCAAATTTAGTAAATAATATTTTAGAATTGTTATTTACAATGGTCCAAAGTACATGAAACCATGATCCCGATTTGATTAAAAAACTATTTTGGTGAGTCGTAATTTGATTACGAAATTATTTTGTGAAATCTTAATTTGATTAGGAAAAATATTTCACAATTTGATCATGAAATAAATATGTATTCCCTAACTTAAATAGGAGTCTATTTTGTAAACCATGTTAGATTAGGATAACATTAAATAGAATATTATTGGGGCGTGTGAATGAAGACTCGTAAGTGTGATTTTGCAACTCGTGATTTTATTAGGATTAACAAAGGTACGAGTATTTAAACAAAGCCTTGATTGGTTTTTACCCTAGTCATATACACCACAAAAGCCACGAAATTTACAAGAAAGTAAGCCAAAATTTGACAACACAAGAAATCAAAAGAACAAAATCAAAACAATTTTGATTTAATTCTTGATCATATTCTTAAGGAGAACAAGAGCATCAATTATGCCTAAATGTGACTTTATTGGGAAGAGATAAAATCGTGAAGACTAATCGGTGTTCAAAAAGAGAATAAATCAATAATTTTAAAAGCTCATCACAATACATTTTTATAGGTGCACAATAGCGAATAAGATTTGATCCTGTCGTTTCCTATAATCAAGCTTTCACGGGTCCCATCTCCACATAAATTTTTACTATCCCTACACCCAACGAGTGAAATACATTTTAATCTGACCTTTATTTGTTTCGTACGGACTAAAATTACTCGTATAATATTATATAGTAGACACTATTAAATGTTGTCTTAACTTTAAATATCTATGATTAAATTGATATAAATCAATGGTTATATAATTTTGATGTCTAATTTTATATCAAAAAATTATATTGAACCATATTTTTATAATCCTTTATCTTTCTTTCTTTTTTTTTTTTTCCCTTTCAGTATGTCTCTCATTCTATTTATTTTTGAAAATTTACTAAATAATTTATACCTACTCAATATTTCAAAAAAAAAATATAGCAAACAAAAATATTCATTTATCAAAGTAATAAAAAAAAAACTAACAAAATCAAGTTGGTTATCGATAGGGAATAGCTTGGTCGGCATAACTGTGGAAGGAAGATGTCAAAAATTCAAAGATCACCTGATTAGGTGCGGTATATATATATATTTAGAATCATTGGAAATTTCAAAAATATTATTTGATTTTGGGTATATTGTTATTTATTATTTTATTTTGAATTATTTTTATAAATTTTTTTATTTCATGAAATTTTTATTATTTACTTTGTTTTGCAGACTCTCACTATTAGCTCTTACACAATAAATTAAAAATATTATTTGAGAACTAAAAGACAAACTATAAAATAAAAAAAAATCGAAATAATTACAAAATCAATATCTAAAATATATGTTCAATTCACACAAAATACAAACCCTATACTAATAAAATAGAATCCTCATGGGTATGCAATATCCATGTGTATTTTAGTAGTGACCGAAAGTGAAAATTATAACAGGAAAGCTGAGAGGGGATATCGTGTAACACGCACCGTACTGTGGACACATTGACGTAGGGGTAAATTGGTCATGTGACTCCTCTTCATACAAAACGTCACTTGTTTTCTTGAACGAAACAACTGAAACAAAGGGATGGTGACTTAGATCGCGTTTTTGTTTTCTTTCTAAGAGAAAATTCTCCGAAACGCAAGTATCTGATGATACCACGCCTACATTTCCATTATTAACTTTGATCTCCCTTTATTTTTTTGCCTCTCTTTAAGAGATAATTTTCCCGAGAAAATATCTCATCGGAAAAGTCGTGGTATCTATGTCGGACGCTTTGATCAATGGACTGGCTGGCGCTGGTGGCGGGATCATCGCTCAGCTCATCACTTATCCCCTTCAAACTGTGCGATCAGTTCCTGATCTGTATTTTTTTTTAAATAATTTTTATAAATATTTTAAAAATTTTCGATTTTATTTTTGGTGCATGTGTTAGGTAAATACTCGTCAACAAACGGAGCGTGATATGAAGAAAGAGAAGAGGAAGCTTGGAACTGTTGCACAAATGTGTCAGGTTATTTTTCTTTTTTAATGTTTAACTTTGCTCAGTTATTTTTTTAATTCCCATTTCCAAATTTGTTTTTTTTTTTTTTTTTTTAAATTATTATGAAAACAAAATCGAGTAAAGGGATCTAAATTAAAACTGAAAAGGACTGAAATTTAGCTTATTGAAAGCTGAGTGGAGGTTAGAGTTTAGGAATGAGGAGAAATGTAAGGTGTAGTGGGTTGTTTTATGTTAATTTTGATTGGTTTACGTGTAGGTTGTAAAACATGAAGGATGGGGACGGTTGTATGGAGGTTTAACACCGTCTCTGATCGGTACAGCTGCGTCTCAGGTGAGAAAGGGCTGTTTTTCGTTAAGATTTATTGAGAGTTAATTGTGTTGGAACCATGTGAAATCTGCTTGTTAATATTGATTTGAAGGCTATTAGTTTTTTCTACACTGTGTGTTTGGGTCCTTTGGGAAGATGCTGGCTGTTGAGTTGGTTAAAGTGATGAAGGAGCAAATGAATGAGAGGAACTTTGGAATTATTGGTGTGTGACTTAATTTAGTTTTAATATCAAACCGGAAAAATTGGTTGGCTGCTGAGATATTTGTTGAATTACAAATTTAGGTATCTGAAAGTTATTTCATTAAATTGCTGTGCATAATTCCAGAGAGCAGACATGATTAGATAGATGTATTGTGACTTTCAATGTAAATTGGTATGTGGTCCCATGGCAGTGATAGAGGTGCGACTGTTGTATTCAAGTGTTTGATATATTGTCTGTATTGCTTTTCTTTGTTATAGTTCTTATGATGCTAGGTAAATATCTATTACCAAATTTGAGTAGAGCATTTGTCAGCTTTCAATGTATTTGTGACTGTCTAAGTAGTTGATCTCAGATTTTACATATAGAACCCAGTGATTTCCTGAAGGTTAATAAGTGAAGTTTAATGTTAAATTCGGATCCAAAGTAACAAGAGGTTTCCATTTAAGGTTAATTAATATTTTAACTTTTAAAATGAAATGTCTCCAGTTGCAAGACTTTATATTTTGCCATTAGACTCCCAGCAGGCCAACACCTTTTGTTTCAAAACAGTACTTTTAGTTGTACATTATAAGGAATATGTCATATGCTTTTTGTTTCCTCTCTATGTGATGCATCACTTACTTTGAAGTTGTGATTGCTTATGTGCTCACCATTTCTATGATACAGGGCGTTTACTATTATTTCTATCAAATATTCAGGAATAAAGCTGAAATTGCTGCACTTGAACGGAAAAAGAGAGGGATTGGTGATGGATCAGTTGGAATGCTTTCGTCACTTGTTGTGGCTGCTTTAGCTGGGTAATTTTATTGACTTCCAGTGGATTTAGTTCACTGCATATCTCTAAATTTTATGAAATACATTTGGGCTGTTGTCACCTGGTCACTCTGCCCTAATTTGAGTCCGTCAACCATTCTGGAAAGAAATTCTTTGTTCCTAAAAAATCATGAAATTATATATTGATTTTTCTAAAAGATAAAATTCTTTCGATTGCATGGACTCCTCTCTAAAACTTAAGTTTTAATTAGGACAATGCTTGAACACGGTAAACCATTTTTAATAATCTAATGAAAATCAAGCAAGAATACATTCTTTGGCTATGATTATGTCATCTTTCTTTTGCCAAATTACGCTGATGTATTTTAATACGCAAAATATGCTTGATGCTTTCTTTGTGTAGGTGTGTGAATGTGTTGTTGACAAACCCCATTTGGGTAGTTGTTACTCGCATGCAGGTAATTTATATATAAACTGAATGATAAGATCACTTGTTTCATGTTTCTAACTATTCTTGTCTCCTCGCCCTGCAGACTCATACAAAAACATCGAAGAAGTCCCAGCGAAGTCACTCAGAGTCAATTTCTTCAGAGGAAATTATTCATGGTGCAATTGAGCCTCCTCCGTTTGGTACTACCCATGTGGTGGGTACAATCAAGTTTATTTCATGGTTCTTCATGTTGTTAATGTAAACCTCTAAGATATATTATTGATACTGAATATTAACAGATTCAAGAAGTCTATGATGAAGCCGGACTATGGGGCTTTTGGAAAGGTGTATTCCCTACATTAATAATGGTACGTAACCACTTGCTCCCATATGTGGCAAAGATGCATCACTGACATCTTCTTCTATTGTTCACAGGTGAGCAATCCTTCCATACAATTTATGCTGTATGAAACCATGTTAAAAAAGATCAATGAAAGACGTGCGTTGAGGAATAAGGAGAGCAGTGGAGTAACGGCTTTAGAGGTTAGCTTTCACTTCAGTTTTCCGTCACCACCTTTTCTTTAATCCCATTATTCTTAAATTGGTATTTGGATCTCACAGATTGTTTTCTTACCTCTGACGTTATTTTAATGATTTTATAAGCTGAGTGAATTGCTTGATTTTGCTAGATATTTCTTCTTGGAGCTCTGGCAAAACTTGGAGCTACCGTTGTAACATATCCACTTCTTGTCGTAAAGGTATATGAAAATGAGGGTATTGATTGTGTAATGAAAATGAGCATATTGATTTTGTAATTTTATTTTTTAGTTTTATATAAAGCAACCTAGTTCAGTGTCCTGATAAATATCTTCCCAGCGAAGATTTCACATGTATATCTATTGATTTGGTCTTCTGGAATATATAAATAGGAGACTAAGGGGAGTATTAATACAATTTTACTTCTGATTGTCCTTTATTGGTAGGCGAGGCTTCAAGCGAAACAAATTACGACTGGAGATAAAAGGCACCACTACAAAGGTTTGGAATTTTTTTTTATGAAACTTCGAATGTGATGAATTATGCCCGTATTTACTTGAACCTCTAAAATATCTTGTGCTTCTAACTCGTGTGACCCACATGATGTGCCTGAGAAATTTAATCCCGTTCTTTTCTGCATTTCTTGCTTAATTTTCAATTTCCATTGTGACATTTCATTTCTTTCTCTTCAATATAGGCACATCTGATGCCATCCTGAAGATGATCCGTTATGAAGGATTCTATGGCTTTTACAAAGGCATGGGTACGAAAATCGTACAAAGTGTCCTTGCAGCTGCAGTATTGTTTATGATTAAGGAAGAGCTTGTCAAGGGTGCGCGGTTGTTGCTTACCCAGAATAAACTGAAATCAAAGCCTCCATGACCATGGCTTTGTCTCTCTCTCTCTCTCTCTCCCCCTACACTTCAACACTATCTAGCCAAATGCTGTTAGTTAAATTATTTGATTAAACAGATTGTGCATCAATAATTTGTACCTCGAAATAAGAGGGATGTAAAAGGATTATTAATTTAGCGTAGGAATAATATCACGAGTAATACCTTATACTCATACTCGAGTAATACCTTTATACCCATTCTCTTGGGACAAATATTTCTTTATGTACTAATATTTGTGTTGGAAACAAGATGATTCAGTGCCCAAAAAAATAGATGTTATTTGTAGGGGTATTTTGGTCCGAAAATTGGATATGAAATTATCAGAAAGTTGGGAGGGTTGTTTGGGGGAAATGGAAAACATTTGGGCCATTTTCGTAAATTTCTCAAAAAAAAAATGATAATTCCCGAGGGATTAAAGAAACGAAAATCAACTATTGGCTAATTGCAACGTAAAAATACAAACGCCGTTGAAGCGCAGAACGAGGTCTCATCTTTTCCAAAACGCGTCCATTTTATAAGCATCGGCTTGAGCTAAATTACTCCGCAGGCCACAGCTCTGAAATTTCACTGTAACCGTTTACACAGAAAGACCTCAAAAAATGCAAGAGAAAAAATCAACTTCAGCAACAGAGATGGCGAACAAAAACCCTAAGAAGGCCAATCTCTTGGATCACCACTCTATCAAACACATCCTCGACGAGTCTGTCTCTGAGGTAACAAACAATCAAAACCCTAGATCCGTTAATTAAATCAATCAATTAATTAATTAACATTTTTTTTATTTATTAATTTTGTTTAAACAGATTGTTACGAGTCGTGGATACGTGGAGGATGTGAGAATGAGCAATGTGAGGTTGTTGCTTGGGATAATTATAATTGTTATCGCTTTGGTTGCTCAATTTTACAAGAAGAAGTTTCCTGAGAATCGTGACTTTTTGATTGGCTGCATCGTATTATATCCTTTTTATTTTTGTTGTTTTATTTTGTTAAATTTAGTTAATTTTGTTTCGATTCGGGTTGTATTCTGTTTGGTTGATTAGTGAAATGGAGAAGATGGAAGAGATTAGGAGGTCTGTGTGGTTGGTTTTTAGATTGTTTAGGAGCTGGAGATATTAAGGGCCTGTGATTTGATACACATTTGATTTACATGTTTACCCTTTTTGATTTGATAATTATATTAGCTACCTAATGAGAATAATATATTTTATGGGAATTGGATTATTCCTCTTTACCTAATGTCCTAATGGTGTAATTTTTGAGTGTGTTTGATCCTTGACTCTGGCAAGTATATTGTTTTCAATGGGATATTGCAGCTGATCATACATACAAAGGAAAAGAACGCGATCCTGTTTACTTATCCTCCTGAGGTAATTTACATACCTAATGTTTTGTTATGGACTTATGTAGATACTTGGTGGATAACATGTTCATACATAATGTTTTTTCAAGTTTGACCTGTGATAATCATGGGATGTTATGAAATAGACTGTCATTATTTTAGTAATGCTGTACTATTTTGAATTTATTTCAACAATTGGTGGATTACTTTCTCCTGAAGAGCCCTCCAAACTTGGTGATAAACAGATAAAGCCTTACTGCATGGTACTGGGGTCTTGGATTGAAAAAACTATCTTAATGCTGAGCTGAATTTCCTAATGGCTAGTTTTTTCCTATTAAACTAGAATTATGGATTATGAAAACTCACTTAATTTATATGGGAGAAATGGACATATCTTGTGTATTTTGGATGCAAAATTTTAGACATTTATAACCAAACTTTTAGAGGTGCCTATAAATCATGAAATGGTACAAACACAATCATGGAATTATTGTAGTTATGCATACTTATTAAGGCAGACCGCAGACAAACATGAATTGATTTATAACTGTACTTGCGATTGTCAAACGTGGATGATATCGATTTTGCATGCGGAATTTTGTTAGGATGGCATTGGTGCCTCGGGTGTATTTCGCATAGTAATAGATGACTTGGATAGCTGATGCTATGTAATTCTTGGTAGGTGTTGTATGCATAAGCTAAAGTCCATCATCTTTTTTCTGCAATGCTCGCATTCAGGGAGCATTGCCATCTTCGTTTAGTTGGTTTAGATTTGGTTTAATGTAGGTTCTCCCTTGTATGGTAAAGGATCCTCTGTGTGGTTGGAGGATAAACCTAGGAGCAAGGACAACAAAGCCAACTTAGAGGGTGTTTCTGTTTTGTTTTTTGTGGTGTGTTTGGAAGGCAACAAGAAGGATTGTATCTGAGAATAAGGACTTATATTCCAGAAAGCTCAAATATGTCTTTTTATTGCTGCTTGTTTGGAGTTCTTTGACCTATCTTATAAATGGATGGGAAAAATGAGCCTCCAACATCCGTTGGGACTTGGTTGTTTCCTGGTAGGCTGGTACATTTTCCTGATTTTTGTTTCATAGGGATCTTCTGGGGTAGTCCCTGCTAGGCATGTTGGTAACTTTGGGATATTGCTTCTCCATGCCAATTGTTTTAGCATGCTGTAGAGGGTCAAGGTTTTACATACTCAATGCCTTTTTTTTTTGGAAACGTTGAAAACCCCGCCGCCGAACCACCTGGCCCAGGCTTAAGCGGAGCAGGTAAAACCCCTTGCCGTCCCAAGCTCTTACAAGAAACGCACCCCTTGTATTCGAACCCAGGACCTAAAGGCCAGATCCTGAGTCCTACACCACCAATCCACGCCCCTTGGGGACTACTGTGCTATGCCTTATTTCATACTTAAATAACATATGCTCTTCAAGTGCATTTTGGGAGTCAGCAATATACTCACTATTTATATGTCAACTGGTATCCCAGTTATGGAAAACCTGGGTTTTATTTTGGAAGTCTTTAACTTCTACTTCAGCTGTTCCATTATCGTAAGAATTTCTTCAGTTTTTGTGGGTCACTTGAGGTTGGTTTTGATCAGTTCAGGTTCAAGAAATGGGGTGTGTGTTTCTGGCAGGCTTTTCCTGCACAAACTGATGAGTGACCCTTAAAGTTCAAAGCTGTGGGTCACTTGAGGTTGGTTTTGATCAGTTCAGGTTCAAGAAACGGGGTGTGTGTTTCTGGCAGGCCTTTCCTGCACAAACTGATGAGTGACCCTTAAAGTTCAAAGCTCCTTGTGCTTTTATTTTTGCAGAAATTGGTTTTGTTCTCCACCACTTTGTCTAGTTGTGCAAGTGGAAATTTTATATATTATGCACGCAGACTGTTCTCTGATTTTTGAAAGACTTTTGGCATATCTAATTTTTACTGTATCATTTCTGTTCACCATCTAAGATGCAAATTTGTTGGACAGGGTTCCTTCACTAGCACTGGTTTGGTGGTTTCTTCCAAATTGCCAAGATTTTCTGATCTCTACACACTCACTATAGCGAGCGCAGATCCGAAATCAATTTCTGCAGGGAAACCAGTAGAGTTTACCAAAAGCGTCACTCAGTGGTCTCTGCCTTGCTCCCTCCCCTTCTCTGTCTCTTTCACACACACACACGTTATAGGTTGTTGATTACACACGCGCATTATAGGTTGTTGAAGTTAGGAACTTCATTGATATATCGAACACTACATTTATGCTCTTTGATAAATGGTGCAGGTTCACTAAAGATGGAGTTTTGGTGGAGGGCTTATTCTGGAAAGATGTTCAAGCACTCATTGATCAATATACAGTAGAACCGAAGAAGAAGAAGTGATCTATGTAGTGCTTATATCAGTTAGATA
>SKCR01008334.1:0-24017 GCA_019454045.1 Zanthoxylum bungeanum | reverse complement strand
GATAAGCATGAATTGGGTTTGATTTCTGATCAAAATGTGTTGGACATGTTTTGTTGTTAATGAGCATGATTAATTATACTAATTGATGTTTTGGAAATATTAATTTGGGTGATTAGTTATGGCACACACTTTAGTTTAATTAAATATGAAATTTGGAATTTTTTGTGTTTGATTAAATGGGCTTAATTGGATTTGGGCTTTAAAAGTTGTAATTGGGCTAATTGGGATTGGTTGTACCAAATTAGGTTTAGGGAAATTGGTTGGATCCAATTGGGCCCAAAACCGTTTCCATAAAGTCCAAATGCGACTAATGGACCTTAATTATTTAATTGGGCCTAATGGGCCTAAATTGATTTCTAGGCTTATGGGGTTATTCCTTGATTGGGCTTTGGTTATTGGGTTTGACCCAAGTTGACCAAAAGTCCACGCCTTAAAGAAATTAATTAAAAGCCCATTGGACTTTAATTAAATAAACATTGGATGTTAATCGGGCTTTGAGACCCGTAACGATTAAATTTGGAATTTAAGTCGTAAAGGTTTATTAATAAAGTGTAATATTTAATTTGGAATTAAATAAGTGAATTAGTATTAAATACATATTAAATTGGATTTAATGTTGTAGTTTAATTTAATTCAAGAATTCGTACTTTGAGTACTTATTTGCAAAACGAGTTGGACTCGCGCAAAATCAAATCGTTGTTTGAACATTGGATGGTCGTTAATTATCAGATTAATTAATTGGATTAGATTGATTGATAACATGCTTGTGTGAATACATGATTGCGATGCATAAATAATGAATATCGGATGGATATTAGATGGGTGGGGCAATTTTGAAAATTGTTGTAATAAATTTAGAATTTATTAATTGGACCTCCGTGTCCAGCCTATTACCTCTTACTCTATGTATTTCTCTTCTCACCTATTCCCCTCAATGTAAATGAGGTTTCTTTAGAAGTGTAGTGTAACGGGTAGAAGTAAATACTTGTGCTAGCGGGAGAGAGTAAAGGAAGAGATTTGATCTAGGATCAATGTGTAAAGTATCCATCCGCATATCATTATTATATTTATTTACGCGCCTTATTATGTGTTTAGAATGCATGTTTAAGGGTGTATGATGATGAGACCTTAACAAAGATAATAAATTGGTTTCCAATTTGCACGCGAAAAATCCTCACAAAATATTAAGCATTTTTCCTTCCATTGAGTGATTCTTACTCAAGATCCAAGACTGGCATTGGTTTGTTGGCCAAAGTCAAGACCGTTGTCCGTTGAGGATGTGTTTGAATCACGAAGGCTTTGTTTCATATTGGTGTCTTGTCCAAGTTTTGGTTTTTTGGCCAAAGTCAAGACCACCTCTTGTCCATCGACATTGATTACGAAGCTTTCCATGGTCAATGGGTCACGCTTAACTGGGATCACTAAGTTTGTTGTGCCAAAGCCAAAGCTTAGTTGATTCAGAGGAAAAAGGTTAGGTAATATATTGGATATATTGGAATATATAAGATATATGTTTCGGACTTGGATGTCCCCCTACTGGATCTAGGAATTGGATGGGATCCAATTGATCTTAGAGATCTACCTAGTTAATTATCATACAATTTGTTGGCCAAAGTCAAAATTGTGTGACATTTAACGGGATCCTAGCCTACTAGGAAACACGGTTTCCCGAGTACTCAACAGAGGGTTAGAGGCTCGCCAAAAAATAGTGGGAGGCAAGTATTAAATTTGCAATATTCGTTTAGTAACTTGCCATACGCGCTCATTTCAAATATCACGTCAAATAAATTAAATGTTAGTTGGACTAATATTTAAATGGTTGTTTTAATAAACAGTTGGACTGTATTCAAACTATTCATTTATAGTTGATTATATAATTGGATTATAGTAATCAATATAATTGAATTTAACCAATTAAATTATAGTTGATTATATAGTTGGACTATAGTAATCATTATAATGAATAGTACCTAAATCGTTGATTAAATAGTTGGACTATTAGAATCAAGATAAAAATAAAAGATTAGTGTTTAAAACATAATCCTGGGGAAAATGTATTTAAACGACTTTAATTTTCAAATTGGGAATAAAATTTCAGGATGGTCCTGAAAACTAATAAGTTACTTTATTTGATAAAATAACATATTAGGCCTAAGCCAGGAGTTAAGCAAATAGTAAGAGCATGATCTTTGGAAGATTCATGTAATGATAACTTTAGTGCTTAATCCATTAAGCTTGCCAAATAGACTCCTTAATTTCTTAATCAGAACTAAGGATTAGATCCTTAAAGTATGATAATGAAATTGAAGGATCTTCGTAGATCTATTTTAGATCTTTGAAGTACTATATTGCAATAGTAAACTCTTGGAGAGTTAATGGCTATTCTCAATGAGCCAAAGCCAAAGTTTGTAATAAGTCAAGAAGCACGAGGCGCATCTTATTTCGACATTCTAGAAGGCCAAGGCTTGGCCATAGGCTTCTAGGGTACCGAAAAGGGCAAAGGAAAAATTATTATAATCTTCTGGGAAGATAAAGGACATATCCCAAAATGTCTGCCTAAATTGTGGCAAACGGGATCGTGGAAGCGTGACTGCCGTTTGAACAAAGCATACATAAAGGAATTGAAGAACGAGCAAGGCTCTGACTTCAAATATGTTTGTCATAAACATATTCACTGCTGCTAGTATTAAAATTGGATTTTAGATACTGGAAGTGGTACATAAATATGTACTGGTGTGCAGAATTTGCTATGAGCAGGATATTGACTTCAGTTGAGATTAATCTGCGAATTGGAAATGGGATGAAAGTCGCTGTTTTCAAGTAAATACCTAAGTTTAGGAACTACCCTTCGGGTGTGTACTTAAATTAGGAAACTGTTAAAATGTAACTAGTTTGACTAGATACATTATCTCTATATCAGGTTTAACCCGTTGCAGGTATACCTTTATATTCTAGAACACTAAAGTGTTTTATATATAAAAGATGATATTGAGGTAAACACATTAGATGTGAATAACAGTATTTATATTTTGAATATAAATAAATCTCAAACATATAACATGACAAATAAATAGCTCAAACTGATTTGTATCAAATAAAACTTAAAAGTGGCATTGTTGTATGGGACACAATTAAACACAAGACTATATATCCACACTTTTGAAGAGTGGGTACTAGGAAAAATTTGATTTCATTAAATAAAGTTTACGAATCTAGTTTATTAGGCAAAGTGCCTAAAACACCTTTACTTAGTAAAAGTGTAAATGCCACCGATCTGTTAACCCTTGTTCATAGTGACGTAGGTGGCCCCATATCTAGCTAGGCTAGAGGTGGATATGAATATTTCATGACCTTTACGGATGTGGCATCGCGTTATGGTAATGTGTTTCTTCAAAACACAAATCGGAAGCTTTTAGAGTTTCGACACGAAGTGGACAAACAGATCGGCTAAAGTATTAAACCATCACAGTTAGACCATGATGAAAATACTTAAGCAATAAGTTTCTCTAGTACTTGAAAGAGTATAGTATTCTTTCAATGAGGACTCATCCAGGAACACGTCATCCTGACGGTGTGTCCGAACGGAGAAACCGAATTTTGTTGGACATGATAAGGTTAATCATGAGTCGCTCTGAGCTACCATTTCCTTCAACGGATATGCATTAACAGTGCAGAACTATTTAGAATAAGGTTCCATAAAAATTTGTTGTGACAGATTTCATATTAGATATGAACAGGAAAGATACTGGGTTTTCTCATTCCTGATGATTTGAGTATGCTAGGCATATGTTTGGATGATACCAAACTAGAAACCACAATCGGATAAGTGCCAAATTGTTGGTTATCCTAGGGATACCAAAGTATAGTACTATACAACTCACTAGAGAACAATGTATTGTTGCTGGCCATGCGGTTTTCCTAAGAGGAATACCTATATGCAGTGGTAAGTGGGAGGATGAGTAAAACTTGATGAAAATCAGAGTAAACTATTCCAGGCACCGATTCCTTAATGGAACACAAATAGTTCATCAAGGATGTAACTATACCATAATCTTCGAATACACAAGAACCACGTAAGTCGGAGAGAGTCAGAAAATAACCTGGGGTATGGGTTTCTGATCTCACCTAATAAAGATGTCAATCTTATTGAGGAATACGAACTGACTACGTATGAGGAAGTGATACAAGGTATCGACTCCCTATTATGGCAAAGTGGCATGATATCCGAAATGGATTCCATGTATACCAACTGTGTTTAGATACTAGTTGATGTACACGCAAGGTATTGTGCATATTGGTACAATATAAGTCTTCAAGGAAGACATACGTGGAAGGCAACATACCAACGTACTAAGCTAGGCTTGTAGCGAAAAAGTATCGTTATCAACATAGTGTTGATTACAACGAAATCTTTTAACTGTTGCCACGGTATAAATCCATTTGGATAATGCTTTTTGATGCTGCATGTTTCATTTATGAAATATGGCAGCTAAATGTCAAAAACCTTTTTCCTTAACGGAAACCTTTTGGAGGATGTTTACAATATCCTAACGGTTTTGTCGTACCAAAACTAGCAACAAGGTTTGCAGGTTATGCGATCCATGGATAGATTGAAGCAAGCATTGCGTTCTTGGAATTATCGTTTTGATGTAATCATAATGGTATATGATTTAATTCAAAAAAAAATGATTCTTGTGTATATAAGAGGGGTAGTGGGAGCGCACTGACAGTGAATGTCCTGTGTAATGATGACATATCATTTATTGGAAATGATATTCCCATAATACAATCGGTGAAAGCTTGGCTTTCATGAAAATTCTCCGTAGAATTCTTGGGAGAAACAACCTTTATTCTAGGAATAAAGATCTACTGGGATAAATTTAAAGTTGTTGATACTCTCCGAGAACTCGTACATTGAAAAATGTACGTGACCTGGTGTCTCATACGCTTTGAGCATATGGAGTCACAAACAGGCCAATCCAAGTGATAGTCACTGGATTGAAGTTAAAAACATCCTTTAGTTTCTTAGATGAACTAAGGATGCTGTCTTAAACTATGGAGAAGGAGAACTTGAAGTGACTGGGATCACTGTTGCAAGTTTCATAACCGATAAAATGACTACAAGTCGTAAAAATGGTACTATAGTTTGAATAATGGAACAATGAGCTGGAAATCTTCCAAGCAAGATATTGTTACCGAATAAACAAAAAAAGCGGGTTATTGCTGCGGCTGAGGCAGCAATAGAAGCTATTTGGGTCGATAATAAATCTAATTAGATTAGTTATAGTTCTGTTAGCAGCTGAGCTAGGCTTCAACACAGGCTAGAGACTTAATGGTCTCATCAACGATCCAGATACATACTTCGACTATTCATCTGATTTGTTCGGATCATACATCGTGGCGATGTGTGATGATCGAATAAATCACATCAGATGATAATCATGCAAATCTGCTGACGAAAATCTTTTCTCAGTAATTTGAGCGAACCGTACATAGTTCGGGTGTAAGACACTCGAGTGACTGGCTATAGGCCAAGTGGGAGATTGTTGGACAGTTATGACCCATAGCGTCACTATTTGTACATATTATGGTGTTGTTGTACAAATTAACTATGTGACAAAGGAAATTGCTCTCTTATCATTTGTGATTAGATCACCAAGATGTATAAATGATAGGAGGTCCTTATGATTAGTTCCTGGATTGAGATGATCTGAGACAGTATCAGTCCACGAAGGATTAATCATTAAATATCCCTAGTCAGAGTATTATCGAGATTGGACATCGATAATGGCACAAAGACTAGTCTTACACTTGTGCGCGTTGTGAGGGCATAACAGCATAGTTCTCATATATTTGGGTATAGGATACTCATGCAAGTGTAGTAGGAGGTTGTGTTTTACCGATGGTACGGGGGAAACAGCTTCGCTCTGGATAGACCCCTCGGAATTCCATTGGTAGTATGACTATGTGTCAATGGAAGTCCGAAATCAGGGTAGGTGTATTTGGTCTTAACCTGAGACTTGCACCGCTAATACTTGCGACAATCAATATACTTTGGTTTTAGGTCGTCCAGGGCTTTAACAGGTTCTGTGTACGCCTCTGCTGGGTATATTGAGAATCGTAGTGTATTGGGTGTGATGTCAAGACGGAAGTATCACTCCAGTCATAGTGGAGATGATGGTCACGTAGGATACGGAACTCGTTCTCTTATATGCTGGAGCTATCGGGATAAAATGACTAGATCATGTTTATCCGATTATAGAGACTAGTTACCAGAGATCTGATATGTATTTCGTACGGGGCAGACACATTTCCAGTCCCAGGCATTGCACGTGACATTCGATACTGGATCGAAATACCCAATCTACGTATACTACGCCTGATATAGATCACATATCCTGTAAGGATATTTCTGGAGAATTGGGTAGGCATGGCGCTTTGCTAGAAGCCAACCTTGTATTGTAAATCAGTACAAACGTAGTACTAGGTACTTACGTGTTCGGATAGTCCGACGACCGTATTTACTGCCAACATATCCGGGATCTCATGGGTCGCTTCCCGAAGATTCACCGATGACGTATGACTCGCACTTTATTAATATGGGATTAATTAGATGGGAGAGAAGATTAATCTGGGATTAATTATGGAGATATTTTATCTGGGATAAAATATTAATTAAAAGAGAGAGAACGATTAATTTGGAATTAATCGATAAAATTAATATATTCGATATTAAACGAAATTGGATTTCGACGCGGAATTAAAATGGGATTTTAATTCGGATGAACGAGTTAATTTAGAATAATTCGTTAGCGATGTGAATAGTGATTTCGCTAGGCATAATTATTTAATTGCGTCGCAACGAAAAATTTGTTAATTTGGAATTAGCGAACCCGATCCCGGGATTGTTTGCGAGCGCATTCGCATTTCGAATTCGAGTGCGGCACGCAAGTCACATCAAGCGTCAAATCGCTAGTCACATCAAGCGTCAAATCATTAGTCACTTTGAGTGATGTGACAACTTGTCACTTGATTGATTGAGTGATGTGAATAGTTGATGGAAGTGGTTGGAAAGCTTTTCAAAAAGCTTGATTGACATATATTATTATTTTATGATTTGGTATATGTTTAATTGATTTTAGAAATCAATTAACTAACACACTTTTTATTATTCTCTCTCTTAACTCTTCTCTCTCTCTCTCACGCCCATGAGGGGCTGTTTTTCTCTTCACTGGTTTGCTTACTGCCGTGAAACAAAGAGAAGCAAAGGATGATTTTTGTGGCAAAAATCAAGAGTGCTAGCACACCATTTTGAGTCTTACGAATGTGATAGGGAAACCAACCCGTGAGCTAGGAATCACATCACGAAAGCTTGGAGCTTGGAGCTTGGATCATTGCCGAATTTGGAGGACCAAATTTAAGCCACTGCCGAGACCATTCTTGGAGGAGAAAAAGATTTTTTTTCTTCAACGCATCGCTCAACCGCTCGATGTAAGTATTCCACAACTTCCTCATGTATTCGCACTTATGTTTTCTATTATTCGATCCTCGGACTTAAAGATTTCCCAACACTAACTACCTATAACTGATACTAATATACTTATTTTGATTTAACTATACTTTGTATGGGACTGTAGCCCAACTTGAAAATACTGAAAAAAAACTCAACATTATTATTGTACTTGATAATGTTTGATTTTACAATGACTACACACAACAAAACTTGTACAAGACTCATATCTGACTATGACTCGTACTTGACTATTACTAGACTTTTACTCAAACTTGGACTCAAACTGGTGGACTCCATACCCAATGACTGCATCAGTATCCATCCTCTCGAGCTCGTCCTCCGAGAATCCTGCAAAACATAAAGACTGGAGTGGGGGTTAGATCGTTATCCGATCTAAGTGAGTGGACTAAAAATGAAAAACTATTATAAAAAATTTTGGTTCTGAAAACGAAAACTCATAAATTAACTTTTTAAGAAAATTGATTTCTGTTTTTAAAAATCTGCATTTCTTTCTTAAAATCTCTTATAAAAACTTCTGTTTCGGGAAAATTTTCTTTTCTAAAAGCTCTTTGAAAATTGTATCTAAAATCCGAAATCTCTGTATGAAATCTATATCTCTGTCTGAAAAACTTGACATATGAGGGCGTTACGTATCTTTGTTCCCCCATACACCTAACTGTAGCTAGCAGTGCAAATCCATGACTTTGGGGCGTTACGTATCACCGTCCCCCAAAACATGCCACTACTCTGAAACTGGTGGTCTTGGGGCGTTACGTATCACCGTCCCCCAAGCCACAAACTAGAACTGGGGGTGCGGATCTATGCTTCCACCCAAGCTCTGAACTAGAGTCTAGGTACTTGAACCTATGCCGCCATCATTGCTCTGAAACTAGGATCTAGGGGCGTTACGTATCGTCGTCCCCCTAGTCCTCTACATGTGCACATGTCCTCTGTCCGTCAATTCCATACTGTCTCAAGTTACATACTGGGGTGAGTTTTTACCTCATGCCCCGAAAAATGTGAAAATCATACTTTAAATCTTAAAACTGTAAATAATGTTTCCTGAAAATCACTTACTTTCTCAAAACATATATGTATGTGAACGATGACTGAAAAAGAAATCTTCTAATGCCCTATAGCGTATAATATAAGTCTGAAACAAAAACAAAAATAAAATTAGTTTAAAAGAAGAGTGTCCACTCACAGTGTTCGAATCTGGCTGGCATTGGATCCATGGTCGAAGGAGAATGCGGTTCTTGTGGATATCCTATTCCATGCTTGATTCCTTCACCCTCCAAGCCTCCAATGGTTGCCATGATTCACTTGGCTTCATCCTCCTTCTTTCTCTCTTTCTTTCCTTCTTCTTTTCTTTCTTTCTTCTTCCTCTTTTCTTTCTTTTCTTTCTTCTTTCTTTTCTTCTTCTCCATCTCACGTTACTGCCGTTCTTTTTGTTTCACAAATTTTTGATTTGTGTATAATACTTGCTTTATATAGTGGGGGGTGCCTTAGATATTTTGTAAGTTATGGAAATGTGTAGAAAAATGTAGAAAGTTGAGACTTCTCCTTTTAAGCCCGAAATTACTATTCATCCATATTTTAACTCGCCTTTTTGACCAGCTTATGGTCCGAATTTGGGAAAATATTCAACGTGGAAGTTGTAGGTCTCCTAGATTTCTGGCGATTTAAAATTCATAAAAATCAGAGATCATATGAAAAAGTTACGCCCCAAATACCATCGGCGGTCCAAAGGAAACACGGTACAGTCTCGTCCCGGGACTTCAATAAATCTACCGATCATCTCCAAAGTCGTTCAATGAGCATATTTGAGTCTCATCCTAATTTATTTTACATGTCTTCATCTCGTACGTAACGGTATCACTGTAGGCAGTAGTAAAAACTACCGGTCGTTATAAATTCTCCCCCCTTAAATATGATTCGTCCTCGAATCCTTTCTGGTGTCTAACTCGTGGTCTCCCTAGTTTCGAGAATATCTAGAGATTCTACTGTACTTATCCTCTTGTTTCTAAGATCTATTAGCTACTTGATTTCTTCCTTTTTCTTATTTTCTAATTTCTCGTTTCGTAAGTCTTCTGTTGAGTATCCTCGAACATTTCTTTCTGACCTTTTGTTGTACTCAATATATCTTATCTGACCTTTACTTGCTCCACACTTCTTAACTTGATCGTATTCTTAGTAACTAGTATCTTGACTCTCACCGAAGATTCTAATATCTTCATATCTGTACTCGATTTTTCTTTATTCCACTTGTCCAATTTGATCTTAATATTCTTTCTCATTACTTAGCTATCAACTTCCCATACTCCACTTGTGACCTTCAACAGTTATAAGTTTCTCTCTCTAAGTTCCAAAATTTCTACTTCCCTAAGGGACTTGAGGTTTTTTTTCTAACTTACTAATATTGTTTATTAACACCATTTGTACCTAAAGTGTTACTCCTGGACAAATTTTTAGTGGTACCTTTCGGTTTGATTCTGGTTAAAGCTTATATCCTTTCGTACTTGCTTACAAAAATCGTTACTAACGTTCTTGTCATTATTCTGTAGTTCAAGAATTCATCTCTATGACAATAACAGCTTCACACTAATCTATCCCTTTGTTTCAGTACTATGATACGAACCTACCAAACCACCCATACCCGTGGCTAAACCATCCCAAACCCGTAGTGGTTTGGTCATCTTAAGCTAGGGATGGTATCTTATATGATTACTCAATCAAAAATTTTCCTTGTTATTACTTACCGTTACCTTTTACTTATTAAGTATTCTTTCTATTGTCATTGAACCTTAACAGTTCCACTCTCTACACTTCTCTTAGTACTTTTGTCATCCTTATCTAATAGTTTCTCTCTAAATATCTTACTTAAGCTATCTCTTCCTTTCTTTTATTCTGATTTGTTGATGTTCTTAATAGTCGTATGTTTCGATCATCTATCACTACACTTATACTTGCTTTTGGAGTATCTCAAGGTTACACTTCAGGTCCATCTTGATACTGCCATCGATCAAGGGTTGGGAGGGTAGGAACTAGTCTTGAGGTCCTTCTGTTACAGTGTTTCGGTGACACATGCTTTTTGCCTAAGACTCTCGTGTATATCTGTCTAGTGTCTCTTTTCTACACTGAGTACCACTTTTGAAACTTTTCTAACTTACCTTCTCTAAATTACTCATGCTCTTATTCATCAATCAATCACTTTGCATTGTATAGAAGTCCTTCAAGAAGCATACTCTCTAACAAGTTCCTTATACTGTCTTTTTACCATTTTTTTTGCTTAACTCTCTGTAGTTACTACGTTCTTTCTCTGAGTACGACTATAATCTTTTTGCTATCTTCCCTAAGGGGCTCATTCTGCTAAAGGTTTCTTTCTTATCTTAGTTCCTCAACTCTTTACTCTTTAACTCTCTTGAAAGCTCTATTTACTTCGACTACTAAGAGTATCTTCTATTAAATCTTTGATCCATACACTACTCTTTTCCTAAAGTCCTTATTCTTAACACCATGAGGTTCTTTATAAGTTTTTCACTATGTTCCTACGAATTGTTCCCATGATCTTTTTGTACTTTTATATCTCTACCTTCTTGAAGGTTCCTTGTTTCTATGAAGGTTTTCTGTATTTTTTTCAACTTATTGTAACATTGGACCTCCTTATCTCATGTTTCGTATCTATATTTATTTGGATTCATCGACTTGGTTGTCGAGCCCTCTCATAATTTATCTAATCTAACAGTTGATCTCTTTTACTAGTTCTTTTCTTTACTAGGCTCTGGGGTCTCACAATTATCATCGATTCTTTACTCTATTATTCTTTTATTATGTTATTTTTACGCCCAAATATACTGAATTTCCTTGTTACTCCTCACATTTCTCATACCATTTTCATGTCCTATTTCCTTATTATACTCCTTACTAAGCTAACAGTGAGTCCTTCCTCTATTTGGTTCTTAAATCTCAATTAATGTTCTTGTTATAAACCTTGATTTGATCATTTTATCCTATCATTCATACTGATACTCTTATCATTTTCTTAAATATTTCCAATTTCATATGCCTATTCTTATACCTTTCTACGAATCTCTACTGGCTTGGCTTATCTGTGGGTTCTACGAAATTTGATCTATTTGTGAACTTCTACTGATCTAGCAAACCTTACTATGACTTTCCATAATCTTTGAGCTACTTGGGTATTCTTCTTTATATCCTCAAAATTTCCTTGATCCTTTTAGGTGGTCTGCCTCTCAAGGTCCTTTCATTTCTTGAAACAGACTCCCGTTGATTTTCTTACGGTCGTCTGTACTCATGCTTATAGGAACTGCTTGTATCTAATTGGTCATTTTCTTTATGTCTCGGTGAGCTTCTTCTTATTTATTCTAGTACTTTATGTCTTGATAGAGTCTCTTCTCATGTTGGATGGGTATGACTCTATTAGGATAGCTTCCTTAACTGGTATCTCGAATGAGTGAAGATCTGGGTAGGTCGAAGCCCTATCTATTGTATCTCTTGGCTAGGGGAAACTAATTGTTGTTTCAGTCGCGACTCATCTTGTTTGCCTACAAGTCTGAGTTCGGAAAATCTAAAGTCTCTATTTCTCTATTCCATTCTATATCCATTAAAAGGTTCCACGATCGTCCTTGACTTTCTTACTTCCTCTATCTTATAACGGTCATTGATACTCGGGGGAACTTGCTACCTATACGGGATGGTTCAGAAAAATATTGGATCAACTCGGAGAAATTCTTCTGAGGAAGAAAGGTATCTTGTTTCGAGGGAAAGAATTTTTTCTTAGATTTACTCGGCTTTTATTCTGGTCTAGTCTTACTACGCTCATCTTTACTGCTAGTTCTGGTATTATCCTTTATTACTTAACTCTATGTCTCTGATTCTTATTACTATAGATTTTGGCATTTCTTATTTGTTTCTATTTCTCTATCTCTATTTACTTTCAATTACTTAGATATCTACCTTTTGTATCTTACTTCGCTTCCTAACTTTTCTTTTTCTTCCTATTTTCCTAAATATGTACTCATAGGTTTTTACTATCTATAGGAAGTACTTGAAGACTACTGGTTCGGATTGAAGGAGTGTTCTGAGGAGGGAATGGATCTTACTTCTAGGCGGTCTATTACTTGTTCGGGCTTTTATATTCCCTAACATATTCCTAGGTAGATATCCTCAAAATCTCTCTGCCTTATTCCATCTTCTTACTATTCTTTATCTCTGACTACCTATATTCTTATGTATTCCTGAAGGCTTTCTTTAACTTTCTTTTCTCACTTCCCTGATAACCCTTCTTAAAATCCTTCTGTCTGGTTCCAAAGCTTGTTTATTTTTCTGGTACTAGATCGGTATAATCTCAAGAAGATTTCTTATCTGGTATCTAGAGTGAAATTGTTCTTGCAAGGAATGCTATTTGAATGATGTAAGAAGGTTTACTAACCTGTTTATGGAGATTGGAGGACGTACTCGAGGATCAGATACTGTAGAGGTAGTGCCTCATATACGGGTATCCGGACATACTGTGTATATCAGCACTCTGCCCACTGCAGTCACTGACTCTCTAGACCATGCTCTGGTACCATCTTGTAACATCCCCGATCTGGGAGATGTTACCGGCAGGGGATAGCAGTACTAACCCCTAGCCTCTGACTAACTACCTATAACTGATACTAATATACTTATTTTGATTTGACTATACTTTGTATGGGACTGTAGCCCAACTTGAAAATACTGAAAACAAACTCAACATTATTTATTGTACTTGATAATGTTTGATTTTACAATGACTACACACAACAAAACTTATACAAGACTCATATCTGACTATGACTCGTACTTGACTATTACTAGACTTTTACTCAAACTTCGACTCAAATTGGTGGACTTCATACCCAATGACTGCTTCAGTATCCATCCTATTGAGCTCATCCTCCGAGAATCCTGCAAAACATAAAGACTGGAGTGGGGGTTAGATCATTATTCGATCTAAGTGAGTGGACTAAAAATGAAAACCTATTATAAAAACTTTTGGTTCTGAAACCGAAAACTCATAAATTAACTTTTTAAGAAAACTGGTTTCTGTTTTTAACACTCTGAACTTCTTTCTTAAAATCTCTTATAAAAACTTTTGTTTCGGGAAAATTTTCTTTTCTAAAAGCTCTTTGAAAACTGTATCTGAAATCTGAAATCTCTGCCTGAAATCTGTATCTCTGTCTGAAAAACTAGACGTATGAGGGCATTACGTATCGCCGTCCCCCCATACGCCTAACTGTAGCCAGCAGTGCAAATCCATGACTTTGGGGCGTTACGTATCGCCATCCCCCAAAGCATTCCACTATTGTCTCTGAAACTGGTGGTCTTGGGGAGTTATGTTGGTGTTTGCTAAGGTCCCAAGATCATTAAACAAGCATGAAATAAGCGCGAATACAAATCAACGAAGTTGCGGAATACTCACATCGATCGGTTGAGCGACGCGAAGACGAACAAAAATGAACTTTCTGCTCCATGGACTGCATTCGGCAGTGGCAGTGAGCTGTCCACTGTTTTCGGCCATTGGAGTTTCTTCGTCAAGCTCCAAGCTTCGTCAAATGATTCCCGGCTCATGGGTGGAATTCGCTATCACCTTCGCATGTCTCTCGGAGTGCTAGCTCTTGTGATTTTTGCCACAAAAATCACCACACTTGATTCCCATTTCCTCTTGGTTCTCGGCAGTTCACAGCCAAAACAGAGAAGAAATTGGCCATGTTGGGCGAGAGAGAGAGAGATGAGAGAAAGAGAGAGTTGTGTGTTGTTGGCTTCAAATTTGTGTATCTAATACCCAAATGTGAATTTCAAATTCATTTACCATGAATTTGGCTTTCAAAAAGTCAAGCCTTAATGGCACCAACCACACACATCACTTCATCAATCCATCACTCAATGAATAGTGACTGGCGTCAATCACTCAAAGTGAAAGACATCCATCACTTGATTGACGAATGATGTGACGCTAGATGTGACTATCGATTTGACGCTTGATTTGACTTGCGTACCGCACTCGAATTCAAAATGCGAATGCGCTAGCAAACAATCTCGGGCTCGGGTTCGCTAATTCCAAATTAACAAATTTTCCGTTGCGTCGTAATTAAATGATTACGCCTAGCGAAATCACTATTCACATCGCTAACGAATTAATTCTAAATTAACTCGTTCGCCCGAACTAAAATCTAATTTTAATTCCACGTCGAAATCCAATTTCATTTAATATATCGAATATATTAATTTATCGATTAATTCCAAATTAATCGTTATCTCTCTTTTAATGATATTTTATCCCAGATAAAGTATCTCCGCAATTAATCCCAGATTAATTTTCTCTCTCTTCTTATTAATCCCAGATTAATAAAAGTGCGAGTCATACGTCATCGGTGAATCTTTAGGAAGCGACCCATGAGATCCCCGGATATGTTGGCAGTAAATTCGGTCATCGGACTATCTGAACACATAAGTACCTAGTACTACATTTGTACCGATTTACAAGACAAGGTTGGCTTCTAGCAAAGCGCCATGCCTACCCAATTCTCCAGAAATATCCAATATAGGATCTATATCAGGCGTAGTATACGTAGTATTGCGTATTTCTGTCCAGTATTGGATGATCACGTGCTAGGCCTGGTGCTGGAATTGTGTCTGCCCCGTACGAAGCACATGTCGGATGTCTGGTAACTAGTCTCTATATCGATATAATTTCGTAAGAATACTAGTACCGTATCCTACGTGACCATCATCTCCATATGACTAGAGTGATACTTCCGTCTTGACATCACACCCAACACACTACGATTCTCAATATACCCAGCATAGGCGTACACAGAACCTGTTAAAGCCCTAGACGACCGCAACCAAAGTATATTGATTGTCGCAAGTATTAACGGTGCAAGTCTCAGGTTAAGACCAAATATACCTACCCTGATTTCGGACTTCCATTGACACATAGTCATACTACCAATGGAATTCCGAGGGGGTCTATCCAGAGCGAAGCTGTTTCCCGTACCATCGGTACAACACAACCTCCTATTACACTTGCATGAGTATCCTATACCCAAACATATGAGAACTATGACGTTGTGCCCTCAAAACGCCCACAAGTGTAATACTAGTCTTTTACGCATTTATTGATGTCCAATCTCGATAATACTCTGACTAGGGATATTTAATGATTTATCCTTCGTGGACTGATACTGTCTCATATCATTCTCAGTCCAGGAACAAATCATAGGGACCTCCTATCATTTATACATCTAGGTGATCTAATCACAAATGATAAGAGAGCAATCTCCTTTGTCACATAGTTAATTTGTACAACAACACCATGATCTATACAAATAGTGACGCTATGGGTCATAATTGTCCAACAATCTCCCACTTGGCCTATAGCCAGTCACTCGAGTGTCTAACACCCGAACTATGTACGGTTGGCTCAAACTGCTGATAAGGTGCTTTCGTCAGCGGATTTGCATGACTATCATCTGATGCGATTTATTCGATCATCACATCGCCACGATGTATGATCCGAACGAATTAGATGAATATCGAAGTATATATTTGGATCGATGATGAGACCATTAATTCTTTAGCCTGTGCTGATGTCTAGCTCAGCTGCTAACAAAATTATATCTAATCTAATTAGATTTATTATCAACCCAGAATGCTTCTATTGCCGCCTCAGCTGCAGCAATAACCCGCATTTGTTGTTTATACTAGGGGTGAGCAAAACCGGTTTCGGTTCCGGTTCCGCATGGAACCGGAACCTACCCGGAAAAAATCGGTTCCTAACTAAGTGGAACCAGAACCTACCCAATTAAATAGGGTACCCTATTATTCGGTTCCAATTCGGTTCCGGTCCGGTTCCAAATTACCCTATTAATATAACATTGTCAGTAACCATTTGATATATCCTGCTTTGGCAAAGTGTCTTTCCTGCTACGGTCCAAGGAAGTGGCTTCATAAATCCTACAAAATTATGTATGATAAATCGATAATATGCATTAGCTATCAAAAGTTCAAAACTTAGAACATCTGAGTTCAAGAGATACATGATAACCACAACCAAGTATGCTACGGTCCAAGGAAGTAGCCTCATATATTCCTACAAAATTTGTATGATAATATGCATGAGCTATCAAATATTAGAACATCTGAGTTCAGGAGAAATATATGATAACCACAACTATGTATCCTTAAATGTTTAGGAGTCGAATTCAGATGTCAGATAAGAGTGCATATGTTCACAAGTGTGTATGTAATTCTTTTTCTTGATTTTAAAGTTTCATGTTTTTTCTTCTTTCAACTGCATTATACTAAATGAGTAAATGTTGACTAATATATTTATTTATTTATTTATTTGTGTATGTGTGTATTTATAAGAAGCCAAGCTTTAATTGTGAAGATACGGAAATGGAACCCACAACAAACAAGAAAAAAAAATATTTGAGTGTACCTGTTATAACAGTTAGACACTGCACCCAGTCTTAATAATCAAAATCGGGTTCTCAAATGCGGTTCCGGTTCCGGTTCTATGGTCCGGTTCCGGTTCCAATTATTCTGGAACCGGAACCGGACCGGTTATAACCGGTTCCGGTTCCAAATCCAGATTTCCGGTCCGGTTCCAACCGGTTCCGGGTAGACCCGGAACCGATGCTCACCCCTAGTTTATACGGTAACAGTATCTTGCTTGGAAGATTTCTAGCTAACTGTTCTGTTATTCAAACTGTATAGTACCGTTTGCGACTTATAGTCATTTTATCGGTTAGGAAACTTGCAGTAGTGATCCCAGTCACTTTAAGTTCTCCTTCTCCACAGATTAAGACAGCATCCTTAATTCACTTAGATACTAACGGATATTCTTAATATCAATCCAGTGACTATCACTAGGATTGGCCTGTTTGTGAATCCATATGCTCAAAGCGTATGAGACACCAGGTTACGTACATTTTTCAATGTACGAGTTCTCAGAGAGTTTTATCGAAAGCCAAGCTTTCACCGATTATTATTTATGGGAATATCATTTCCAAGAAATGACATATATTATCATTAATTTTATAGGACATTTACTGTCAGTGCGCTCCCACTAACCTTCTTATATACACAAGAATCAATTTCGTTTTGAATTAAATTATACTCCATTATGATTACATCAAAACGATAATTCCAAGAACCTAATGCTTGCTTCAATCCAAACATGGATCGAATAACCTGCAAACCTTGTTTGCTTGTTTAGATACGACAAAACCGCCAGGATGTTGTAAACATCCTCCAAAAGGTTTCCTTTTCAGGAAAGTGATTTTCCCGTTAAGCTGACATATTTCATAAATGAAACATGCAGCAGTAGCAAGCATTATCCAAATGGATTTACCGTGGCAACAGGTAAAAGGTTGAATCGTAATCAACACAATGTTGATAATGATACCTTTCCGCTACAAGCCTAGCTTAGTACGTTGGTATGTTGCCTTCCATGTATGTCTTCCTTGAAGACTTATACAGTACCAATAGGCACAATGCCTTGCGGTACAACAACTAGTATCCAAACTTGTTGATATACATGGAATCCATTTCGGATGTCATGGAACTTTGCCATAATAGGGAGTCGATACCTTGTATCACTTCCTCATACGTAGTCAGTTGGTATACCTCAATAAGATATACATCTTTATGAGGTGAGATCAGAAACCCATACCCCAGGTTGTTTTCTGACTCTCTCCGACTTACGCGGTTCTTATGTATTCGAAGATTAATTGCAATAGTTTCATCCTTGATGAACTATTTTGTGTTCCATTAAGAAATAGGTGTCTTGAATAGTATTACTCCGATTTTCATCGAGTTTTACTATCCTCCCACTTTCCACTACATATCGGTATTCCTCTTAGGAAAACTGCATGGTGAGCAACAATCTAATTGTTCTGTTGTGAGTTGTATAAGTACTATACTTATGGTATCCCTAGGATAACCTACAATTGGCACTTATCCAATTTGGGTTTTAGTTTGGTATCATCCAAACGTATGCCTAGCATTCCTAAATCATCAGGAATGAGAAACCCAGTTTCTTTCCCATTCATATCTAATATGAAATTTGTCTAACAGATTTTAATGGAACCTTATTCAAAATAAGTTCTGCACTGTTTAAAGCTTATCCGTTGAAGGAAATGGTAGCTCAGAGCGACTCATGATTAACCTTATCATGTCCAACAAAATTCGGTTACTCGGTTCGGACACACCGTCAGAATGACGTGTCCCGGGAGGAGTCATCTTTGAAAGAATACTTTACTCTTTCAAGTATATTAGAAACTTATTGCTTAAGTATTTTCCATTACGGTCTTTCCGTGACGGTATAATACTATAGCCGATCTGTTTGTCTATTTTCGTGTCGAAACTGTAAAAGTTTCCGATTTGTGGTTCAATAGAAACACATAACCATAACGCGATGCCACATCCGTAAAGGTCACGAAATATTCATATCCACATCTAGCCTAGCTAGACATGGGCCCACTTGCTTCACTATGAACTAGGGCTAACAGATCAGTGGCATTTACACTTTTACCAAGTAAATAGTGTTTTAGGCACTTTGCCCAATAAACTAGATTCGTAGACTTTATTTGATTGGAATCAAATCAGTCCTAGTATCCACTCTTCGAAACTGTGGGTATATGATTCTTGTTTAATTTTGTCCCCGACAACAATGCCACAATATGTTTCATCTGATCAAATCAGTATGAGCTATTTGTTTGTCATGTTATACGTTTGAGATTTATTTATATTCAAAATATAAATGCTATTATTTCACATCAAATGTGTTTATCTCAATATCATTTTTATAAAATAAAACACTTTAGTGTTCTAGAATATAAGGTTCACCTGCAGCGGGGTTAAACACTGATATGGAGATAATGTATCTAGTCAAACTAGTTACATTATAACAGTTTCCAAATTTAGTTACCCACCCGAATGGTAGTTCCTAAATTAGGTATCTACGGTTGAAAAAGCGATTTTCGTCCGTTTCCAATTCGCAGATTAATCTCAACTGAAGTCAGTATCCTGCTCACAGCAGATTCTGAACATCAATATATATATATATATATATATATATATATATATAATATATATCTATATATATTATATATCAACACTAAGTATCTAAAATCCAATTTTAATACTAGTAGTGAATATATTTATGACAAACATATTTGAAGTCAGAGCCTTGCTCGTCTTCAATTCCTTCATGTATGCTTTGTCCAAACGGCAGTCACGCTTCCGCGATCCCGTTTGCCACAATTTAGGCAGACATTTCGGGATATGTCCTTTATCTTCCAGAAGACTATAATGATTTTGCCATTGCCTTTTTCACATCCCAGTAGCCTTTGGCCAAGCCTCGGGTTTCTAGAATATCGAAGTAAGGTGCGCCTTGCGCTACTTGCCTATTGCAAACTTTGACTTTGTCTCCTTGAGAATAGTCATTAACTCTCCAAGAGTTATTTATTGCAATTTAGTACTTCTAAAATCTAAGTATAGATTTATGAAGATCCTTCAATTTCATTATCACTTTAAGGATCTAACCCTTAGTTCTGACAAAGAAATCAAGGGAGTCTACTGCGACAAGCTTAATGGATTAAGCACTAAAGTTATCATCACATAAATCTTCAAAGATTATGCTCTACTATTTGCTTAATTTCAGGCTTAGGCATAATATGTTATTTTATCCAATAAAGTAACTTATTATTTTCCAGGACCATCCTGAAACTTTGTCCCCAATTTGAAATTTAAACCATTTAAATACATTTTCTCCAGGATTATGTTTTAAATGTCAATCTTTCAATTGTATCTTTATTCGAATAGTCCAACTATTTAATCAACGATATAGGTACTATTTATTATAATGATTACTATAGTCCAACTATTTAATCAACTATAATTTAATAGATTAAAATCAATTATATTGATTACTATAATCCAATTATAAAATCAACTATAAATGAATTGTTTGAATATAGTCCAACTATTAATTAAAACAACGTTTAAATATTAGTCCAACTAACATTTAATTTATTTGACGAATGATTTGTGATTGAGCGCGTATGGCAAGTAATTAAACGAATATTGCAAATTCAATTCTTGCCTCCCACTATTTTTCGGCGAGCCTCTAACCCTCTTTCGAGTACTCGGGAAACCGTGTTTCCTAGCGGGCTAGGATCCCGTTAAATATCACACAATCTTGACTTTGGCCAACAAATTGTATGATAATTAACTAGGTACATATCTATGATCGATTGGATCCCATCCAATTCCTAGATCCAGTAGGGGAACTCCAAGTCCGAAACATATATCTTATATATGCCAATACATCCAATGTATTACCTAACCTTTTTCCTCTGAATCAACTAAGCCTTGGCTTTGGCACAACAAACTTAGTGATCCCAGTTAAGCGCGACCCATTGACCATGGAAAGCTTCGTAATCAATGTCGATGGACAAGAAGTGGTCTTGACTTTGGCCAACAAACCACAACTTGGACAAGACACCAATATGGAACAAAGCCTTCGTGATTCAAACACATCATCGACGGACAAAGGCCTTGACTTTGGCCAACAAGCCAATACCAGTCTCGGATCTTGAGTGAGAATCACTCAATGGAAGGAAATACGCTTAATATTTTGCGAGGGTTTTTGCGTGCAAATTGGCAACCAATTTATTATCTTTGTTAAGGTCTCATCATCATACACCCTTAAACATGCATTCTAAAAACATAATAAAGCGCGTATAACAAATAATAATGATATGCGGATGAATACTTTACACATTGATCCTAGATCAAATCTCTTCCTTTCTCTCTCCCGCTAGCACATGTAACACTTCTACCCGTTACACTACACTTCTAAAGAAACCTTATTTACATTGAGGGGAATAGGTGAGAAGAGAATACAAAGAATAAGGAGGTATAAGGCTGGTCACGCAGGTCCCAATTAATAAATCAAATTTATTACAATAATTTCTAAAATTGCCCCACCCATCTAATATCCATCCGATATACATTATTCATGCATCGCAACCATGTATTCACACAAGCATGTTATCAATCAATCTAATCAAATTAATTAATCTGATAATTAGTGATCATCCAATGTTCAAACAACGATTTGATTTTGCGCGAGTCAAACTAGTTTGCGAATAAGTACGCAAAGTAAGAATTCTCGAATTAAATTAAACTACATAATTAAATCCAATTCAATATGCATTTAATTCTAATTCGCTTATTTAATTCCAAATTAAACATTACACTTTATTAATAAACCTTTACAATTTAAATTCCAAATTTAATCGTTACGGGTCTCAAAGCCCAATTAACGTCAAACGTCAATTCAATTAAAGTCCAATGGGCTTTTAATTAATTTCTTAAGGTGTGGCTTTTGGTCAACTCGGGTCAAACCGAATAACCAAAATCCAATCGGGATTTACCCCATAAGCCCATAAATCAATTTTGGCCCATTAGGCTTAATTAAACTTTAAAGGTCCATAGTCGCATTTGGGCTTTATGGATGCGGTTTTGGGCCCAATTGGATCCAATCCATTTGGCCTAAACCTAATTTGGTACAACCAAGCCCAATTAGCCCAATAACAACAAACAAGCGCAATTCAATTTAAGGCCCAATTAATTAAATCATAAAAGTCTAATTTCATAATCTAATTAATCCTAAAGTGTATAACACAATTAATCACCCAAATCAATATTTCCAAAACTTTAATTTATACAATTATCATGCTTAATTACATCAATTAGTGTCCAACACATTTTGATCAAAATAAAACCCCAAACATGCTTCTTCACTCTCGGCAATGGAGGGTAATTTTATGTCCGATTCGTTTCAATCCAATTAATTCCACAATCGACATTAATCAACATCCCAATTGATTCCAACTCATCCAATGAATCAAAAAATCAAAAAATACCAAGAATTGGGGCACTCATGTATTCGGCCAACACAAGAAATTTGGGGAAAAATGTTCTAAACAATTTTTCAACAAATTGATCCAATCAATCTTCAATTACAACATATTTAAGCATACTAATTCATCCAATTTCATTAAAACATGCTCAAATACAATTTATCCAAATTTTAAGCCCTAATTTTTTCATGCTCAACCTTGCTCAAGATACCATTGTTGGTGTTTGCTAAGGTCCCAAGATCATTAAACAAGCATGAAATAAGTGCGAATACAAATCAACGAAGTTGCGGAATACTCACATCGATCGGTTGAGCAACGCGGAGACAAACAAAAATGAACTTTCTGGTCCATGGACTGCATTCGGCAGTAGTAGTAGCAGTCCACTATTTTTGGCCATGGAGGTTCTTCGTCAAGCTCCAAGCTTCGTCAAACGATTCTCGGCTCATTGGTGGACTTCCCTATCACCTTCGCATGTTTCTCAAAGTGCTAGCTCTTGTGATTTTTGCCACAAAAATCACCACACTTGCTTCCCTTTCCTCTTAGTTCTCGGCAGTTCACTGCCAAAACAGAGAAGAAATTTCCCATGTTGGGCGAGAGAGAGAGATGAGAGAAAGAGAGAGTTGTGTGTGTGTTGGGCTTCAAATTTGTGTATCTAATACCCAAATGTGAATTTCAAATTCATTTACCATGAATTTGGCTTTCAAAAATTCAAGCCTTAATGGCACCAACCACACACATCACTTCATCAATCCATCACTTAGTGAATAGTGACTGGCGTCAATCACTTAAAGTGAAATACATCCATCACTTAATTGACGAATGATGTGACGCTAGATGCGACTAGCGATTTGATGCTTGATTTGACTTGCGTGCCGCACTCGAATTCGAAATGTGAATGCGCTCGCAAATAATCTCGGGTTTGGATTCGCTAATTCCAAATTAACAATTTTTCGTTGCGTCGTAATTAAATGATTACGCCTAGCGAAATCACTATTCACGTCGCTAACGAATTAATTCTAAATTAACTCGTTCGCCCGAATTAAAAATCTAATTTTAATTCCGCGTCGAAATCTAATTTCATTTAATATATCGAATATATTAATTTATCGATTAATTCCAAATTAATCCATTATCTCTCTTTTAATGATATTTTATCCCAGATAAAATATCTCCGCAATTAATCCCAGATTAATTTTCTCTCTCTTATTATTAATCCCAGATTAATAAAGTGTGAGTGATACGTCATCGGTTAATCTTTGGGAAACGACCCATGAGATCCCGGATATGTTGGCAGTAAATTCGGTCGTCGGCGGACTATCCGAACACGTAAGTACCTAGTACTACGTTTGTACCGATTTACAAGACAAGGTTGGCTTCTAGCAAAGTGTCATGCCTACCCAATTCTCCAGAAATATCCAATATAGGATCTATATCAGGCGTAGTATACGTAGTATTACGTATTTCTGTCCAGTATCGGATGATCACGTGCTAGGCCTGGGGCTGGAATTGTGTCTGCCCCG
>SKCR01008333.1:0-23973 GCA_019454045.1 Zanthoxylum bungeanum | reverse complement strand
GTGCCAAAGAAACTCTTGAGCTAATACATTCGGATTTTTGCGGACCGATGAATGTAAAAGCCCGATGTGATTTTGAATACTTCGTCACTTTCATTGACGATTATTCCAGATATGGGTATGTTTACCTAATACATCATAAGTCAGATACATTTGAAAAGTTCAAAGAATATCGTGCTGAGGTTGAGAACCAATTAGGTAAAAGCATAAAATTCTACGATCAGATCATAGAGGAGAATACCTTGATAGAGATTTTGAGGAATTCTTAGTTGAGCATGGAATTGTTTCACAGCTCACAGCACCTGGAACACCACAACAAAATGGTGTTGCAGAAAGGAGAAATCGAACCCTACTAGACATGATAGATCAATGTTTAGTTATAGCACTCTACCTAGTTTATTCTGGGGGTATGCATTGCAAACTGCAATGTATATCCTTAATGTAGTTCCTTCTAAGTCTGTTTCTAAGACTCCCTTAGAGTTGTGGAATGGTCCTAAAGCTAGTTTATGACATTTCCGCATATGGGGGTGTCCGGCACTTGTGCTAAAGAACAAGACTATTAAGTTGGAACCACAATCACATGTGTGCCTATTTGTAGGCTATCCTAAGAAAACTAGGGGTGGATTCTTTTACAGTCCATAAGATAATAAAGTATTTGTCTCGACAAATGCTACATTTCTTGAGGAGGACTATATGAGAGAGTTCAAACCTCGAAGTAAAGTGTTACTTGAGGAGTTACTTGCTGGTACGACCAGTACATCATTGTCAAATGTTGACAAAGACATAACACCTTCTAAATCTGAAAGTCAGATGCAAGTTTATCAGGATACCATACCACCTAGGCGTAGTGAGAGGGTTGTAAGACAACCTGAACGCTATCTAGGAAATGGTGAGGTTCAAGTTGTTGCATTGTGATGGTATAGATGATCCATTGACCTATCATAGTGGCTCAAAGCCATGAACCCTGAGATGGAGTCCATGTACTCTAACTCAGTCTGGGAACTTGTAGACCAACCTAATGGAGTAAACCCATAGGTTGCAAGTGGATCTACAAGGGAAAAAGAGGAATAGATGGGAAAGTACAGACTTTTAAGGCTAGACTAGTGGCAAATGGTTATACCCAAAAAGAGGGAGTTGACTATGAAGAAACTTTCTCGCCAGTAGCCATGCTTAAATCCATCAGGATTCTTCTTTCCATTGCCGCATATTATGACTATGAGATTTGGCAAATGGATGTCAAGACTGCATTCTTGAATGGTAATCTTGATGAGAGTATCTATATGGTACAACCAGAGGGGTTCATTACCCAAGGTCAAGAGAAAAAAGTTTGTAAGTTTCAAAGGTCCATTTATGGACTTAAGCAAGCATCTAGATCTTGGAACATAAGGTTTGATACTACGATCAAGTCTTATAACTTTGAGCAGAACATTGATGAGCCTTGTGTTTACAAGCGCATCATTGATGGGAAGTGGTTTTCCTTGTGTTATACGTTGATGATATTTTACTCATTGGGAATGATGTAAAGATATTATTAGAAGTGAAAATCTGGCTAGCTAACCAATTCCAAATGAAAGATTTAGGAAAGGCAAGTTATGTACTTGGGATTCAGATCATTCGGGATCGCAAGAAACGACTGTTAGCAATGTCTCAAGCAACCTATATCGACAGATTCTTGTGCGATTTGGTATGCAGAATTCCAAGAAAGGTAATTTACCTTTCTGGCATGGGATTCATTTGTCTAAGGAACAGTTTCCTAAGACACCTCAAGGAATTGAGGAGATGAGACATATACCATATGCTTCAACAGTTGGAAGTCTTATGTATGCTTTGTTATGCACGAGACTGGACATCTGTTTTGCAGTGGAAGTAGTCAGTGGGTTTCAATCCAACCCAGGATTAGATCATTGGGTAGCGGTGAAACATATTCTCAAGTATCTTCGGAGAACGAGAAATTATATGCTTGTATATACAGTTAGGATATGATTCTGATTTTCAGACGGATGTCGATTCTAGGAAATCAACATCTGGATCAGTGTTCACCCTAGGTGGTGGGGCTATAGTATGGATGAGCATTAAGCAATCTTGTATTCCTGACTCCACCATGGAGGCTGAATATGTAGCAGCTTGTGAAGCAGCTAAGGAAGCAGTCTGGCTCCGTAAGTTCTTGGCAGATCTGGAAGTTGTTCCAGATATGGATAAACCACTCACAATTTATTGCGATAATAGTGGCGCAGTGGCGAACTCCAAAGAACCAAGAAGCCACAAGAGGGGTAAGCATATTGAGAGGAAATATCACCTTATCAGAGAGATAGTACAGAGAAGAGATGTCGTTGTCACGCAGATTCCATCCGCAGACAACCTAGCTGATCCGTTTACAAAGACCTTATCGGCTAAAGTATTTGAAGGTCACCTAAATGGTTTAGGATTACATGACATGTCTCATTTGCTCTAGTCCAAGTGGGAGATTGTTGGGATTTATGTCCTAGAGCTGCATGTATTGTAAATGGAATTGATTATTGTAATAATAATAAATGCATTATTCATTTTATCAAAGTTGTTTGATTTATATCGCATATTGTCCAATTGTCTTGTTTACCTTGATTATTATTGTACCTTCAAACTTATTGTATGTTTGATGCACAAGAGGATTTAAGTCTGAAGTTAGTAATCTAAATAGTCCATAGAGAGCAAACAAATGGGGTACTTTGTTTGTGGTTTATCTATAGCTGCGGTCCATTCTATACTTGTATGACGACCTTGATCCAGGATCGTTCATGTAGTGACATGGGAATGAAGGCACCTTGTATGATGAGATCATGTAAGACTGGACTCTGATAAATCCAAATTTATTTTAATATCCGTTAACCGAAGAAATTTATTTTATCTAATAGATGGTCATATATGGATTCGATCTTAATCCTGAGTGTACTACGAACTCCTGCATGACAGGTTATGTCCTTTGATTTACTATGGTGAGGTTGGTGTTGCATTCCCAGCCAATAACTATGTATTTTGGGGATATGATTTGGTATGTAGCTCGGAACATTTTACATAGATATAGAATTCACTCATTCTTACGAGAAGCAGATGAATATCTCTTTTAAGAGTTGATTCGGGACTTGAACAATTTGAGCGCTCAACTTTTCTATTACGAATAGAAAGTATTTTATATTTATAATTGTTATGAATTAATTGTTCATTATAGAATCATTGGTGCTTAAGAGACAAAATTTTTAGAGGGGTTTAACGGACTTATGACCCGGCTCTATTTATGAGATATTCTTGTAGGGCTATATCCATATGTAATGACTATATCGATGGACACCGAAAATGTTTGGTTTACTTAATCCATCTACGGTAACGAGAGTTCAACTTCGAGTTTTTAGTGGAATAATGCAGAGTTAATAATTCGTAATATTTGATTAAAGAGTTTAATTAATATTTCATATTATTGGAGCTCGGAACCGTAGGTCCATTTGGTCCCCGTGCTAGCTCGATTAACTGTAGCAAACCTAATATAATTTGATTGTCTAATTATATGCTCACATTATATTTATTTATATATTATTAATAAGATTAATAATATTTATTGTAACAAATGAAAACTATGTTAAATTAGTTTAACTTAATGTTTTCTAGAATTCTTTGATTATGAGATAATCAAGTCTTGATTATGAGATAATCAAGTCTTGATTATGAGATAATCAAGTTAGTAATAATTATGAGATAATTACTACAACATGATTGCAGGTAAATAAATCATTATTAATATATTGATTTTTATTTACCATTGGAGACAAATCCATATGGCTTACCATGTCATCCAAGCAATTATGTCTATTAGGTGGCTTGGATATACCTAATAGTTTTGTCATTAGCTAAAGCATTTTATGCTTTGGTATGGCCTCCACATTTATGTGTTTGCCATTGAAAGAAAGCATTGAATGCTTAATGACAATGCCATTATCTTTAGCTTAACATTTCTTATGCTTTGGTATGTGTAGGCACTATATTTTTGCATATTAGTCCCTATGATGAGTCTCATTTAGAGGCACTACCTTTTATGTCACAGAAGTCGCGGGAAACGGACGTCGGAAGGGGAAATTCAGAATAAGTATGTCATCAGATTCATTTCACACGTTTACTGTTTTCATTCGTGCTGCGTTCGTGACTACGTTCGAACGTCAAGCAGATTGTGGGCGTTCGTGTAGCGTTCGAATCGGCGTTCGAACGGTGTCGGTATTTCTGGTTTTGCTGCTAGCCTCACACCCAAGCCCAATTAGCCCACCAAAGCCCATAAAACACATCCAAATTAAATAAATGCATATTTAACACATGAGGAAATAAATAAAATCTAAAAATCATATACCAAATTAAAATCAATCAAGATTATTATATTCCTAACTAAACAAATATCATGCCTAAACCAAACAAGTTAAATATATTATCTTCCTAATTAAACCAAATCTTGTCTCCAATCAATCTTTTACTTTCCTTGTAAGACATTAATTGGTCTCCTTTCATTTCAAGCACATGGAAACCCTAGCCCTTTACCTATAAAAGAAACCCAATTCCAACCTGTCACACCTCCAAGGACATTCATACAAACCACAGAAAAATTCTGTAAAGTATTGACCTCCAAGCTCATTCACACAAAAAAGAAAACTCCTAGCATTCACACATAACAAAAGCTATAAGGAATAAAGAATTCTCTCCTCCTCCCTCACTCTCAATAACCGAAAATCACAAAAAAAAAGAACCCCCATTATCGTGACCAAAACACATCCCGAACATCCCCTTTACTTCACCAAAATAGCGCCTTTACCTCACCGAAACAGTCCCCAAACCACACCATAACACCACTGAAAATTACCCTCAAATAGCAACCTAAATCACACCTAAACAGCAGCCCAAATACACCAAGAACAATAGCCTAAATACAGAAAACACAGTGACCGAATATCAGTAGTAAGACAGCAGCAAAACAGCGGCGAAATGGAGCGAAAATGGTAGCTTGAGCAGCGAAACAGCGAGAGAAAATGTTGAACCAGTGAACCGGAGGAGTTGCGGAGCATCCACCCTTCCGACGACCGTGTATGGTACTTCTGAGAGTCGACATAAAAGGTTAGACCTGAGGGCACTTTTTGTATTTATTTTTTATTCATCTTTTAATTGTTTTAGTTATTTATTTCATATGAGAGTCGTTTATGGATGCATGTTGTGGTTTTGAATAAAATGGAAAATGTGTCGCCTCTTGTGGTATATAGGATTGAAACCCGGACATAAATTTCATAGCCGATTCTGAATGGACGGTAGTATAATCTGTACTCGGGATACAACTCCACGTACCACTTGAGTATACGGCATATATTTTATTTCATGTTATTTTGATTTATTTATTATCGTTATTTAATTTCTGCATGTTATTTGTCTATGTAATAATGTGATGCGCATGGACTTAGTAAGTCGGATTAAAGGTCATCCATTTCGAGAGGTTAAAATCTTTTACCACGATGCTTCGTCGCGCCGGATGACGTATATTCGGTTGAATGTAAGATGTGTTCAATCGGGAATACAAAGTCCGATGTTATTGTCTTTATTTTTATATGCATTATGTCATTAGCCCATGGCTTAGTAAGTTGGATTAAAGGTCCTCCGTTTCGAGGGGTTAAAATCCTTTACCACGATGTTTCGCCGCACCGGATGTCGTATATTCGGTTGAATGTAAGATATGTTCAATCGGGTATACAAAGTCCGATTTTATTGTCTTTATTTTTATATGCATTATGTAATTAGCGCATGGGCTTAGTAAGTTGGATTAAAGGTCCTCCGTTTTGGGGGTTAAAATCTTTTACCACGATGCTTCACCGCGCTAGATGACGTATATTTGGTTGAATGTAAGATGTGTTCAATCGGATATACAAAGTCCGACATTGTTGTCTTTATTTTATGTTCATTGTGTTATTAGCGCATGTGCTTAGTAAGTTGGATTAAAGGTCCTCTATGTCGAGGGGTTAAAATCCTTTACCACGATGCTTTATCACGCATTGTAGCCCGTTATTATTCATTAGGTGTCATCTATTCACCCGTTCACGTATGTGTCATGTTGTTTACTATTTTTTGAGGTCACTGCTGTGACCCCGTTCGAACGCATTTCAGAACGCCGTACGAACGCATGTTTTCTGTCTCAGTTCGTTCGAACGTGTTTACGAACGCTATACGAACCCGAACCTTCTATTTACCATTCGAACGCGTTTACTAACACTACTCGAACGCGCATATATTTTATTTGTTTTATCATTCATCAGGTCTGGTCCCGTTCGAACGCGTTCTCAAATGATATACAAACGAGAACCTTCTGTTTACCATTCGAACGTGTTTACGAACGCTACTCGAACGCGAATGCGTTTTGTTTCATCAGGTCCTGTCCTGTTCCAATGCGTTCTCAAACGCTATACGAACACGAACCTTTTGTTTACCGTTCGAACGCGTTTTCAAACGCTACACGAATGCGCATACACTGAACTGAGTCATTTTCATCACATGTCATGCATAAATGTTCTTAGGTGATTTCTCTTGTATCATGTAATCAATCATACTATTTGTATCCCTGCATTTATCTATTTGATGTGTTCATGAAATGGTATTCAAGCATGATTAGGCCGATAGTATGTTACTTGGTTCTTAAAAATGATTTAGACTATTTGGTTGTTAATTTTCAAGCATGATTAGTCATTTATTTTTCGTTTGGAATTTGCATTATGTCTAGGTTGTTCTTTGTTTTCCGCATTATATGATCGAAATATGTTCATGAGATTACAGTGTGCTATTGCATGTTCGTTGTTATTCCAATTTGCTTTCATGCGTGATTATTATCATCTACTGGCATGCCTATGATCGAATGTAATGTGCTTATGACATCGCATGCTAGCCGTATTTATCTTTATGTATGCAAATTCAGACATAGGTTATATGCAAACTTATATATGAGCCTTGTACTTATGCATGCGAACTTAGGAGTAAATTATCCTTGGAAATAAATGTTGCTTAGGCTTGTTTAAATTATTGCACAAATCATTTCATTACAAGTGGCATAAGTAAGGGACCATTCTGAACCCAACAGTTTGAGGTCTTCCATTGCGAGGGGTGAGTGCGGCCTAAATCTTTGTCCCGGTTCACACCGGATGGTGACTCCATTATTCACCGGTTTAGTCCCCCGCGGGCTACTCCGTACTCCCAATCGGGCCGCGAGCCCGGAACAGCATGCGTCGCCCAGTTTCTGTGTCCCATAGTCTGGCGACTCCACTGGGGATAGAGAATCGGCCTCGAAATAATGTCTTGTAATATTATGATTTGTGCTTTAATTAACCGTGTCTACTGTGGGTTAAAAGGGGTTTAATCAAAGGCACTTTTTTAAGGCTGGGTAATGGTTTGGTGTCTTCCTTCATTCACTACCTTTCTATAAGGAAAAGCTGTGAAGGCACCTAGATAATCACTTACTTGTAGCCTATTGTGATGGACTAATTTGGAGGACTCGTTGTTTATTCTTGTCACCAAACGATAAGAGCCTAAGAGGCTTGGGTTTTTAAGAGAGTTCGCTTCGCCCTCCCTCTGGAGAATCTACAATGGGAAATCCATTTGACAGTCAGTCACACACCATAACTCGTTAGCATGTACCGTAAGGTATAAAAAAGGTGCGCTCACTTGGTAGCTCGAACGCTTGAGTGGGGAGACCTAGTTGTGGGCAATCCTTCGCCAGTGAGAGTCTTTGTTACACTCCCACAAACCCACACGTGGACCGGAGTTGTATGACCCATAGCAACTATTTCCTTATGCTTATAGACCATCCTCATTTGGATGCAGTTGGACTTCTTGTCAGAAATGTGAACTTATTGGGCCATTTAAACTAGGACGAGTTCGTATCCTATGACAATTGGGCCAAAAGCTTCTGAAATGTTGATTGGCCACTCTGTAGAAATTATTTCTGTATGCTTGTGTTTGGGAACATTGTCGCTTGGATCCATTCGGACCTTTTGTCATGTGGTATGGGCTTGTTGGGCCATTTAAACTGGGACAAGAACGTATCTTATGACGGTTGGGCCAAAAGCTTCTAAAACGCCAATGGGCCATTATATGTTTGTGTTTAGGAACATTATCATTTGGATATGGTGGGATTTCCTGCAATGAGATGTGAACTTGTCGGGCCATTTAACTGGACGAGTTCACTCCTATGACAGTTAGCCCAAAAGCTTTTATAATGATGATGGGCCGATTTGTGTGAAAATATTAATGAGTTGATATATTCATTGTATCGCATGCATCTTATTCATCTCATACATACATATATCTTGTTAACACCCTCTATGTCTATAAAAGACATCATAGATTCCTGTTGGGTTAGGAAAGAGAGAAGATTCACTAAAAGACCGGTAACAGATATGAGTACATCCGAAAATGAGGTATCCCAGATAGATCAGTTGGAAAACGTCTCGCCAAAATTACGGAACAGTTGCAAGCCTTGACTACTGCTGTGGCTGGTATGGCTGTACCCCGTGCTGGGGGAAATTCTGAGAATGTGAGGCGCGAGGAGCCTCCGAATGGGTTGGGGGATGATATCCCCGCTTTTGATGACGACATGGCAGAGTATGCAACAGGCATAGTGATTGGGTCTCAGGCAGAATTTCAGAAGCTTCCGGATTAGGTTGAAATAATTACTCGCAAAATGAGGGGTAAACATGAAGAGTTGTTATATTATGAGGCAATGACCTTCGAAGAACACTTGCCAGCTCAGTTCAAGATGCCAGTTATGGCTAAGTTCAACGAGAATGGGGATCCGAGGGTCCATCTCCGTCAGTATGTTTCAGTTATAAGTTCAGTTGGTTTATCCAAGCGTCAAGTGCAGAAAATGTTTGGGATGTCACTTGAGGGAGCGCCAGTAGTTTGGTATCACACAGCCTTGAGAAGAAGATTATGGAAGATTGGAGGGAACTGGCTGATGCTTTTCTGAAGCAATCTGTTACAGATCTGGAAATTGTTTTGTCACTCCGAGATTTGGAGAACACTAACTAGAAGCCGGAGGAAAGCTTCAAAGAGTATGTAGACCACTGGAGAAGCCAGCTCCAAAAGATGCAGACTCGGCCCTCAGAGAATGACCAAATTAAATGATTATCAAGGGCACCAAGCCCTCCATCTATGGGAAACTGAGGAGGATGACCTCCATGATCAATGATTTCCGACAATTGAGGAAAACTATCATTGATATTGAAAAAGAAGAAGCAGAGAACAAGAAGTTTTATGGCCTAAGTAGGAGGCCTATTGGGGGAACATCAGGTACCAAACCTGTTTCTGTGGAGATTGCTGCCATCCGGAATCGGAGATTCTCCGACTTAGGGAGACCCTTGTCTAAAGTATTGGAGAAATTAAAAAGACAAAGACTTCTGAAACCCCTAGATACCAAACCACTTCCCAACCCTCCACCACTACATCTCAACCTGAGCCAATACTGTCTGTACTTCCACCAATAGAAAGGCCATGACACTGACAATTGTGCCCGCCTCCGCCATGAAATCCAGGACCTTATAGACTCCAAAAAGATACCCAACCCTGAAACAGAACGCCCTAACACACACCAAAATCCCCTACCAAATTACCACTATGTTCCCCCACCGACCTATATGATAAACTCTGGCCTACCCGAAAGCTTTGTCCTCAAATCCTTTGACCACCAAGCCTATTCCCTTGGAATTTGGGATAGTAACAGTGAAGATGAGACAGAAATGGGCAGAATTTCTGGGAAGACTTCTCCAGTAGTGATGAAGAAGAATTGGGGGGATGACACACAGTGGGCGTTTCTATAATGATATGACTGAGAAGGGTAAAAGAGTGTTATCAGAGGGAGATGTAGTGCTGCAGCAGTTGAGGAAAACCCGAGCACAAGTGAGTATCTGGGATTTTTTGTGTGCATCTCAAGAGCACAGACGGGCCATGGTTAAGGCCTTAAGCAAGATAGTGGTGACGGAGGATGCCAACCCCGCAATGTTTGTTGGGTCAGTGCAAAAGGAGGCTTTGTAGGCAATCACTTTTTCTGAGGAAGAACTCTCAGCTGAGGGGAGAAATCATAATAGACCTTTGTTTATCAGAGCTGAAATGAGGGGTAAAAAGACCTCTTGTGTAATGGTGGATGACGGCTCATCCATTAATGTGTGCCCATTGAAGATTTTGGCCAAGCTGGGTATAAAGACAACAGAATTGGATCCCTCTAGTATGACTATCAAGGATTATGATGACAGTAAGCGAGGAGTTGAGGGTACATTTGTAGCAGCGGTCAAGGTTGGTCCTATTGTGGACGAAGTTGAGTTCACAGTGCTGGATATCCCAGCCACTTTTGCCTTGTTGTTGGGAAGGCCTTGGATTCATAAGCTTGGGGGCGTGCCCTCCACTCTACATCAGATGATTAAGTTCCCGTATGGTGGAGAAATTGTCACCATCCGAGCTGAGGTAGACAATGTCGTGGCTGCTTTGGAAATACAACCTTTTGCGAGGTTCCAAGTGTCGGCAACTTTTGAGGAATGGGTGGATCCTAAGGTAGGTAGGATCATGGGAAAAATGAAGTTCGAGCCGAGTGAGGGTTCAAAACTGCCAGACTTCAGAGGACAGACTACTCAGAGGGGTTTGGGGTAAAAATCTGACGAGGAAAAGCCGAAGGTTAAAAAGAAAGGGCTGAAATTTATAGGATTGCTTTGAAAGGCTTCAGGGTATCAAGGTGAGCCCGACCAATAGAAATTAACGGAATTGTGGTGCCTAGTTTTGAGATCTTCCAAGAGATGCTGGGTAAGAAGCTGCTGACCGAAGAAGTTGTGGAGGAAGAGAATTGGGAAGAAGAATTGATGAAGTTGGAGAGTCTGACTCTCGAAGAGGATAAGAAGTCTGAGAAGAACCTGGTTGCGGAGGATGAAGTGTCTGCCGATGATGAAGACATTTATCTTCCTGATTTGTTTGAGTGTACTCCCGCATTTATTAGCAATAAAGACAATCATTTTGCTTATTTTCCCGAGTCTTTTTCCTCTAACTTGCATGACTTGAGTATATTTGATATCGGCTCCACCAGAACGAATGCATTTAACTTGGGCACGCCTGAGAACCCCAAGGAAATTCTGATTGCAAGTGAAGTTACCGCTAAAGAGCGGGAGAAATTAGAAGAAGTATTGGTCAGATATTCCAAAGTGTTTGCTTGGTCCTATGAGGACATGCCTGGGGTAGACAGAAGCATTGCCCAGTAATGATACCAACTTATCCGAATATGAGGCCAGTAAAACAGAAACTTCGACGGATGAGACCTGAATGGGCCGAGAAAGTCAGAGAAGAGGTTAAGAAACAGATAGATGTGGGGTTCCTGGAAGTGGTAAAGTATCCCGATGGTTAGCAAATATTGTGCCAGTGCCGAAGAAAGACGGGAAAGTCAGAATGTGTGTGGATTACAGAGATCTCAACAAGTCTTGTCCGAAAGATGATTTTCCTCTACCTCACATTGATGTACTAGTTGATAGTGCAGCTTTATCTGCCATGTATTCATTTTTAGATGGGTTTTTAGGGTATAATCAGGTTCTTATGACTGAGGAAGACAATCACAAGACTACCTTTGTCACCGAGTGGGGTACTTACTGTTACAAAGTAATGCCGTTTGGGCTTAAAAATGCAGGAGCTACTTATCAGCGGATGGCCACTACATTGTTCCACGATCTGATGCACAAAGAGATTGAAGTGTATGTGGATTACATGATTGTGAAATCAAAGACAAGAATCGGGCACATAGAAGCACTGGAGAAGTTCCTTCAGAGGGTCGATAAGTACAAACTGCGATTGAATCCTAAGAAGTGTGTGTTTTAGAGTGACATCTGGAAAATTGCTGGGATATACAGTGGGGATGGGCGGGATAGAAGTAGATTCTGAGAAAATCAAGGCAATTACTGATATGCCGGCACCGAAGACAGAGAAAGAGGTTAGAGTATTCCTAGGAAAAAATAAGTATAGCAGTCAGTTCATCGCCAAGTTGACATTAGTGTGTGAACCTATTTTCAAACTGTTGAGAAAGGACCAGCCAGTGAAATGGAATGAACAGTGTCAGTCAACCTTCAACAAAATCAGGGAATATTTGGTGAAGCCTCATGTTTTGAAACCTCCGAGACCGGGCAGACCCTTGGTACTGTATTTGGCTATAGAATCAGAAGCACTGGGGGCAATGATGGTACAGGCAGACGAGACCGGGGTAGAGCATGCAGTCTACTATCTCAGTAAGAAGATGCTCATGTATGAGGCTAGTTGTCAAGAAGTAGAGAAGATCTGTTTGGTAGTAGTATGGGCATCCAGAAAATTGCGGCATTACTTCCTGTCCTACAAGATCCAGGTAGTGGCAAAAGAAAATCCCTTGAAATATTTGCATTGGTGCCTCGCTGGTAGGGAAGTCTGGCAGATGGTTGGTATTGCTGACAGAGTTTAACATTGAGTACCTCACGTCCAAAGTAATCAAAAGGCGAGCAGTGGCAGAGTTTCTGGCATTACAACCTATTGAAGGGGATCAGTATAAGTGAATTCCCAGATGAAGAGATCCAAGCAATAGCAGTTCAAGGTGGATGATGTATGTCGACGGAGCAATGAATTACAGGGAGCCAGAATTGGGATCGTGATAGTGACCCCCGAATGAGAGACTTTTCCCTTGGCCAAGAGGTTGACGTTCAGAGTAACTAACAACATGGCCGAGTATGAAGCATGTGTTTTTGGTTTGACTGCACTGATAGCCTTGAAGGCTGAGAGCGTGGAGGTCTACGGAGATTCGATGCTGATGATCGACAGATGCAGGGAGAATGGGAATTGAAAGAAGAACGGTTGAAACCTTACTTTTTCACATCAGAAAGTTGGCACAGGTTATCCCCGATTGTAAGTTTCAGCACTTGCCACGAGAAGAGAATCAGATGGGGATGCATTTGCTACACTTGCAGCAACTGGGAAAATCCAGAGAAGTTAGTAATGAGACCGTTGGTACTGACAACAACAAATAGACCCGTTTGTGAGATAGAAAGAGTCCTGGAAGTGGAGATCGACGATGGTAAACCTTGGTATCAAGACATTCAAAGGTATCTGGAATATGGGGAACTCCCGGAGGGAGAGGCAGAAAAGACAGATTAGCCATTCAAAATTTAGCTTCCCAATATGTGATTTTGAAAGGGGAACTGTACAAGAGACAAGCGAACGGTATTCAGTTGAAATGTTTGAGAAAAGAAAAGGCTCAGCAGGTAATGGAAGAAATACACGCTAAGGTATGTGGTCTGCACATGAACGGCTGAGAATCTGTCCCGCAAGATAGTAAGACAAGGTTTTTATTGGTCAACCATGGAGATAGACTACGCGAAGATGGTAAAGCACTGTCATGATTGTCAAGCACACGGTAATTTGAATCATTTTCCGCACACAGAGTTGCACGGGTTGTCAGAGCCGTGGCCTTTCTCAGTATTGGGAATTGATATGATTGGAGAGATTCGACCGAATGCATCGAATGGGCATCGCTTCATAGTAGTGTCAGTAGATTATTTCTCAAAGTGGGTGGAAGCCGAGTCATTCTGCAATGTTACAGCGAAATAGATGGCAAAGTTCATAGCTCGGAATCTCATTTGTCGGTATGGTATGCCGCACCATGTAGTTACAGATAACGGAGTTTAGTTTCAGGGGAAACAAAGGCAATGCTACAAAAATACATGATAGGCCATCATAAGTCATCACCGTACAGGCCGCAGGCAAATGGGGCAGTTGAGGCAGCCAACAAGACAATAAAGACAATTTTGGCCAAGATGACAGAGAATTGCAGGGATTGGGCCGACAAACTACCGTATGCTTTGTGGGGGTACAGAACATCAGCAAGAACAGCGACGAGAGCCACACCTTACTCTTTGGTCTACGGAATGGAAGCAGTACTGCCAGTGGAGGTTGAGATACAGTCAATGAGGGTATTAGCAGAAACAAAGTTACCTGAGCAAGAATGGGCCGCATAGAGGTTTGAACAGTTAGCACTGCTAGATGAAAAGAGAATGAAGTCCTTGCATCACATGCAGATATATCAGAAGAGGTTGGCTCGGGCATTCAACAAGAAAGTGCGCCCTACTAAGATTAAAAATGGTGATTTGGTACTTAAGCAGTCAAGGCCGTCGATGACAGATCCGAGAGGAAAGTCCGAACCTAACTAGGAAGGACCTTATATAGTGCAGAAAGTAATGGGAAATGGGGCAGTGAGACTGTCAGACTTGGAAGGTAACGAGTTCACTGAGCCGATCAACGTGGACAGATTGAAGCAATATTATGCCTGAGAAAGAGAAAACTTGGCAGAAGACCTAACCCGACGGGATAAGGAAACTCATACATGCATGCATACACGTAACACATTTTGGCATTCGTTTTGTGTTTGTTTTATATTCACAGGTTTGAAGAGAAAAGAGAAAGAAGACGGCAAAGACAAGCCGATTAGAAGCATCAATACTAGCAACAGTCTTGGGGATGCATCCCGGGGTTGAGGCCCACGTCAACACATAAATCAGTTGCAGTTATTGGGATGCGTCCCATGATCGAGGTCCACTGCATCATCAGTTTTGGGATGCGTCCCAGGGTCGAGGCCCACCTTTTATCAGCGGTATTGGGATGCGTCCTAGGGTCGAGGCCCCCATTGTCGGTTGCAGCTATTGGGATGCATCCCAGGATTGAGGTCCACTGCATCATCAGTTTCGGGATGCGTCCTAGGGTCGAGGCCCACCTTTTATCAGCGGTATTGGGATACGTCCCAGGGTCGAGGCCCCCGTTGTCGGTTGTAGCTATTGGGATGCATCCCAGGATCGAGGTCCACTGCATCATCAGTTTCGGGATGCGTCCCAGGGTCGAGGCCCACCTTTTGTCAGCGTTATTGGGATGCGTCCCAAGGTCGAGGCCCCCGTTGTCTGTTGTAGTTATTGGGATGCGTCCCAGGGTCAAGGCCCCGTTTCGGTTGCAGCTATTGGGACACATCCCAGGATCGAGGTCCACTGCATCATCAACTCAGTTCGAGACAGCAGGCAAGTCAGGTGGTGGCAGTGGCGAGCCAAGTAAGTGAAAATGCATTGCATAACTTTGATAGAATTGTCATTGTTACACATTACACAAGTCCCATCAAAGTTGGGGCGACTGTAGGCACTGCATTTTTGCATATGAGTCCCTATGATGAGTCTCATTTATAGGCACTACCTTTTATGTCACGGAAGTCGCGGGAAACGGACGTCGGAAGGGGAAATTCAGAATAAGTATGTCATCAGATTCATTTCACAAGTTCATTGTTTTCGTTAGTGCTGCGTTCGTGACTACATTCGAACGTCAAGCAAATTACGGGCGTTCGTGTAGCGTTCGAATCGGCGTTCAAACGGTGTCGGTATTTCTAGTTTTGCTGCTAGACTCGCACACAAGCCCAATTAGCCCACCAAAGCCCATAAAACACATCCAAATTAAATAAATGCATATTTAACACATGGGGAATTAAATAAAATCTAAAAATCATATACAAAATTAAAATCAATCAAGATTATTATATTCCTAACTAAACAAATATCATGCCTAAACCAAACAAATTAAATATATTATCTTCCTAATTAAACCAAATATTGTCTCCAATCAATCTTTTGCTTTCCTTGTAAGACACTAATTGGTCTCCTTCCTATTCAAGCACATGGAAACCCTAGCCATTTGCCTATAAAAGAAACCCAATTCCAAACCCTTCACCCCTCCAAGGACATTCATACAAACCACAGAAAAATTCTGCAAAGTATTGACCTCCTAGCTCATTCACACAAAAAGAAAACTCCTAGCATTCACACATAAAAAAAGCTATATACAATAAATAATTCTCTCATCCTCCATCACTCTCAATAACCTAAAATCACAAACCAAGAACCCCAATTGCCCTGACCAAAACACATCCCGAACAGCCCATTTACCTCACCAAAACAGCCCATTTACCTCACTGAAACAGTCCCCAAACCACACCATAACACCACAAAAAATCACACCCAAACAGCAGCCCAAATCACACCTAAACAGCAGCCCAAATTCACCAAGAACAGTAGCCTAAATACAGCAAACACAGTGACCAAAAATCAGCAGTAAGACAGCATCAAAACAGCGGCGAAACGGAGCGAAAACGGTAGCTTGAGCAGCGAAAGAAAATGTTGAACCAGTGAACCGGAGAGTTGCGGAGCACCACCCTACTGACGACCGTGTACGGTACTTCCGAGAGTCGACATAAAAGGTTAGATCTGAGGGCACTTTTGTATTTATTTTTTATTCATCTTTTAATTGTTTTAGTTATTTATTTCATATGAGAGTCGTTTATGGATGCATGTTGTGGTTTTGAATAAAAAGGAAAATGTGTCGCCTCTTGTGGTATATAGGATTGAAACCCGGACATAAATTTCATAGCCGATTCTGAATGGACGGTAGTATGATCTGTACTCGGGATACAACTCCACGTACCACTTGAGTATACGGCACATATTTTATTTCATTTTTTTTGATTTGTTTATTATCGTTATTTAATTTCTGCATGTTATTTGTCTATGTAATAATGTGATGCGCATAGGCTTAGTAAGTCGGATTAAAGGTCCTCCATTTCGAGAGGTTAAAATCATTTACAACGATGCTTCACCCGCCGGATGACGTATATTCGGTTGAATTTAAGATGTGTTCAATCGGGTATACAAAGTCCAATGTTATTGTCTTTATTTTATATGCATTATGTCATTAGCGCATGGGCTTAGTAAGTTGGATTAAAGGTCCTCTATTTCGAGGGGTTAAAAAAACTTTACCACGATGCTTCGCCGCGCCGGATGACGTATATTCGGTTGAATGTAAGATGTGTTCAATCGGGTATACAAAGTCCAATGTTATTGTCTTTATTTTATATGCATTATGTCATTAGCGCATGAGCTTAGTAAGTCGGATTAAAGGTCCTCTGTTTCGGGGGTTAAAATCCTTTACCACGATACTTCGCCGCGCTAGATGACGTATATTCGATTGAATGTAAGATGTGTTCAATCGGATATACAAAGTCCTACATTGTTGTCTTTATTTTATGTGCATTGTGTATTAGCGCATGGGCTTAGTAAGTTGGATTAAAGGTCCTCTATGCCGAGGGGTGTTAAAATCATTTACCACGATGCTTGACGCGCCTTGTAGCCCCTTATTATTTATTAGGTGTTATCTATTCACCCGTTCACGTATGTGTCATGTTGTTTACTATTTTTTGAGGTCACTGTTGTGACCCCGTTCGAACGCGTTTCAGAACGCCATACGAACGCATGTTTTCTGTCTCAGTTCGTTCGAACGTGTTTACTAACGCTATACGAACGCGAACCTTCTGTTTACCGTTAGAACGTGTTTACGAATGCTACTCGAACGCGAATGCATTTTGTTTCATCAGGTCATGTCTCGTTCGAACATGAACCTTCTGTTTACTATTCGAATGCGTTTTCAAACGCTACATGAACGCGCATACACTGAACTGAGTCTTTTTCATCACATGTCATGCATAAATGTTTCTTAGGTGATTTCTCTTGTATCATGTAATCAATCATACTATTGTATCCATGCATTTATCTATTTGACGTGTTCATGAGATGGTATTCAAGCATTATTAGGCCGATAGTATGTTACTTGGTTCTTAAGCATGATTTAGCCTATTTGGTTGTTATTTTCAAGCATGATTAGTCATTTATTTTGCGTTTGGAATTTGCATTATGTCTAGGTTGTTCTTTGTTTTCCGCATTATATGATCGAAGTATGTTCATGAGATTGCCGTGTGCTATTGCATGTTCGCCGTTATTCCAATTTGCTTTCATGCGTGATTATTATCATCTACTGGCATGCCTATGATCGAATGTAATGTGCTTATGACATCGCATGCTAGCCATATTTATTTTTATGTATGTAAATTCAGACATAGGTTATATGCAAACTTATATATGAGCCTTGTACTTATGCATGCGATCTTAGGAGTAAATTATCCTTGGAAATAAATTTTGCTTAGGCTTGGTTAAATTATTGCACAAATCATTTCATTACAAGTGGCATAAGTAAGGGACCATTCTGAACCCAACGGTTTGAGGTCTTCCCTTGCGAGGGGTGAGTGCGGCCATAAATCTTTGTCCCGGTTCACACCGGGTGGCGACTCCATTATTTTCCGGTTTAGTCCCCCGCGGGCTACTCCGTACTCCCAACCAGCCGCGCGAGCCCAGAACAGCATGCGTCGCCCAGTTTCTGTGTCCCACAATATGGCATTCATAATTTTGTGTTGGCCATTGAAAGAAAGCATTAGATGCCTTAATGACAAGGTTAGTTGGCATGTGTAAGAGAATATAATCTCTACAATTTCTCTCACTTCCAAAAGGTTAACACTTAGCATTCATTCACACAATTGTTGTGAGAAAAGATTTGAGAGAAAATAGAGAGAGTTCTAGCATTCACAAGTGTTGTGAAATTCCTAAAGCCAAACACCAATGTGACATCTTAAATCTCTAAATTTTTTAGAGGTTTAATCTTTGTGAGTGAAGCCCACACTTCGGTTTGTTGGTTTCGAGTCATAGTTCGGAAGATCGAGTGGTTGATCTAAGTGTTGGACACCAAATGATTGATCTTAGCTACTATAACAAATGGAGAAGGCAAAGAAAATTTTGAAGATCCATACCCGACCCGGTGCCACCACAAGCAACTTCCGCCGCGCTAAAGAAAGTCGTTTCCTACTTGTAATTGCAAGGCATAAATTGCAAGCGTGATCAAAACATGCTGAGCGTGAACTGAAATCCTGATTAAAAACTATAGCGTATATTGAAAATTGGAATTTGAAAATTGAATCTTGATATGGAAACATAAACATATACATAAACTGAAATCTGATATTTATAACTATAAAGCATTACTGTAAGCTCAAAACTTAATCTGAAATCCTAAGTTGAAAGCGTGATCATGAAATCCGATAATTGAAAAAACTGCATATGAAATGATCGGGATAGGGACGTCTCCCTCGCATCGCCATACGTACCGGGATTGGGTTGCCACCCTCTCGTATGCTTGCACATTAAAACATGAAAACCCATACAAGTATCGTAACTTGGGGGCGTGAAACCTACTTAGCAGAACCTACCACCGCGTAAGTATAGGAAACTGAATACTGAATATGTTGGGCCTATGGAGGTGATCAGTGTCCCATGAGGCAAGGTTAGCGATATTAGGCTCGCTAAAGTTGAGGGAACGACTTGATACTGGTGGTTTGAAAATATTTTCATACTTATCCTTATAAATCATTTATGAAAAACTTAAATTGAAAAAACATGAAAAATATATGATGTGAATACGTTTACTTGAAAACATAAAACATAATATAACTCTTGGAAAAACATGCTAATGTTATATGAAAACATACAAGCATGGCACATGCACTGAAAACCTGATCAGTAAAATCAAAACATGAAAACATAAATACAAACATAATCATAACGTGATATGACAATGTGGACATGATCTGAAAGATATATGCATATCTTGCAATCTAAACCATATCTTATTCACTATGTCATGCAAACATAACAGAAATTATGACTACATGTATGAAATACACCGTGAATCCGATAATATGTCATAACTGTTTAACGCAAATGTAGTCATGTATGATGTGATGTCTCATGAACATGTAAGTATAATCCATGACATAACACGTCTTATAGGCATGAAAATGTGACCCGAAGGTATAACATGGTATGTTACATGAAAGCATGATGTGAAAATGTGACATGAATGTTTGACTTAAGCTACTTTAATGACCCGTTACTCATGCTTTGATGTGACATGCTCTAAACTTGACAAATAGACCAGGGGGATTTGATTTTAGTTGAATTTTACCTTTTATAACATGAAACTTGTGCACATTATACCAAATCATAAAATAAAAATTGCTAAAGTTAATTCAAAAGGGCAATTGTGGGAACACATGATCTGGGGCGACGCATGCTGTCCCGGGCTCGCGGCCGGTCGGGAGTACGGAATAGCCACGAGGGACTAAAACGGAGAATAATGGAGTCGCCACCCGGTGTGAACCGGGACAAAAATTTAAGGCCGCACTCACCCCTCGCAAGGGAAGACCTCAAACCATTGGGTTCGGAATGGTCCCTTACTCATGCCACTTGTAATGAAAGGATTTATATGATAATTTAATCGGGCTTAAGTAACACTTATTTCTAAGAATATCATGCTTGTAAATTCACGGGTACAAAATAAAACTTATACATACATTTCACATATATCTCACATCTAAGAACACATGCTTGAAAATACCTCAAAGTAACAACAAACATACAACTTCATTCAGCATATCATATTCATGAAAAACACAAGCATACATAATAACGCACAAGCATACATGTGAGCACTTTTCCAAGTGATACGTGGAATTGTATCCCAAATACAGAACGGATTACCGTCCATTCGGAATCGGCTACGGAATTTATGTCTGGGTTTCCATCCGATATATCACAAGAAATAATACTCCAAAGTCATCATGGCATAGGTATATGAATCGTAATGCGTTAAATCAAGACTAAGGCAAATGATGCAACTAATGGAATAAACATGCTTTTCATTATTATGTGCACAAAGATAAGAATGACTATGTGTGGTTCCATAAAAAAATCACCTAAGAAACAATTATAAATGGCATGTGATGAATATGTCTCAGTTCAGTGTGTTCGCGTTCGTGTAGCGTTCTTAAACGCGTTCGAACGGTAAACAGAAGGTTCGCGTTCGTATGGCATTTGATAACGCGTTTGAACAAAAATGAAACAGAATGCTCACGTTCGTATGGCATTTGTTACGCGTTCGAACGGAAATGAAACAGAATGCTCACGTTCGTATGGCGTTTGTTAACGCGTTCGAACGGAAATGAAACAGAATGCTCACGTTCGTATGGCGTTCGTGAACGTGTTTGAACGAAAATGAGACCTGATGCATGGTAAGGCAAAATGTATGCGCGTTCGAGTTGCGTTCGTAAACGCGTTCGAACGGGAACAGACCTGATGCATGAATGGGAACGCAATACCTAAACAACAAAAAAAGGGGCGTGGCGAAGTACTGCCGTAAAGGTGGCCTTTTGGGGTCTTGGTCTCTAAAAGAGAGGACCTTTAGACCAACATACTAAGCCCATGCGCATCATAATACAAAAATAAAGCCAATCATGTCAAAACCAAGTGCCCGATTGAACACATCTTACATCCAATCCGAACACACATCAACCGGCGCGGCAAAGCATCGTGGTAAAAGGTTTTAACCCCTCCCCATAAGGGATCTTTCATTCCACTTACTAAGCCCATGCGCTTGATTGAACCATGCATAAAAAGATAAAGACAATAATATCAAACTAAGTATGCCCGATTGAACGTATCTTGCATCCAACCGAACACACACCAACTGGCGCGGCAAGCATCGTGGTAAAGGGCTTCAACCCCTCCCCATAGGGGATCTTTCATTCCACTTACTAAGCCCATGCGCTCGATTGAATAATGCATAAATAAACAACATACAGAATTCAAGTGACGAAAAATAAACAAAAGCAACACAAAACAAAAGAGGGTGCCGTTTACTCAAGCGGTAAGTGGAGTTGTGTCCCGAGTACAGATCATATTACTGTCCATTCGGAATCGGCTATGAAATTTATGTCCGGGTTTCCATCCGATATACCGCGAGAGTTGACACGTCTCTCATTTTATTCCACATCCACAACATACTACATCTCATAATTCATGCATATTCATTTACTCAAAGGCCTACAACATGCAACATGACAATCACACAAGCAATATTTAAGAAATAGTACAAAAGCGAATGTGAAAGATACCCTCAGGTCTAACCTTTTAGCCAACTTTCAGGCTTGCGTTGTCACGGACGTCGGAAGGGTACAGCTCCTCAACTTCTCCGGTTCACTGGTTTAGCGTCCTAGCTCACTACTCTGGGTTTTGCTTGCGGTTCGAACTCCGTTCTGCTCCTGTTCGGCCTCTGTTTTGCTGCTCACTGCTCAGGCCACCTGTTTTAACGTTCAATGAACTGTTCCAAGTTTGTGTGGGTTCTTAGTGCAGTTGTGTGTGATTATTTTTAAGATTATGAATGCAGTTTTTATGTTACTGTTTTTAAGTTTTTAATGGACTGTTTTAAGAGGATTTGGGCTGCTGTTTTAAGGTGATTCAGGGGCTGTTTAGGCGTGTTTTAGGGGGCTGGTTTTGAGTGTTTATTAGGGGGTGTTTCAGTGGTTGTAAGGGCTGTATGGGGGGATGTGTTCTCGGTGAAGGATGTGAGTGTTTTGATTCGGCTAAAAAGGGTTATTGCTTGTGGTGGTCTCGACTTTGAAGGATTTTGGTGTCCTGGATTCGGCTAAGGGTGAGTTTGGTTTGTTTTGGATTCGGCTATGGTGGTTGTTGGTTGCTTTGGATTCGGCTATGGATGAGGATTGGGGCTCTAGTTGTTTTGCTATGGAGGAGATGGTTAGGGCTCTTTTTGTTTCTTTTTGTGTATATGTGAAGTGTTTTTTTTTGTTTGGGCGTGTATTAGAGAGAGTGGAGAGATTGTGTGGCTAGGTTAATGCATGTTTATATAGAAGAGAGCTAGGGTTTGCCCTTGTCTCACAAGGAAGAGATCTAGTTTCCAAATTAGAGTCCTAAGGATGGTATACACAGATTGAGGGGGGACAAAATATTTTAAATTAGGAAGTCAACTATTTTAAATTGGTAGATGTCTTGTTAGATTGGGAAGTCAAATATATGATTGGCTTTAATTGGTTAGGATTGATTTTAATTAGGTATATCTTCTTTTTAGTTTTGTATATAATATATTCAATTATTTAAATTAGGCATGATTTTAGTTTAAGTTGGTAAATGTTTTAAATATTTTATTAATGTTTAATGTTTAAATTAATATTTATTTAATTAATTTGGGATGTGTTTTATGGGCTTTGGGGAGCTAAATGGGCTGGGGTGTGAGGTTAGCAGCAAAACCAGAATTACTGACACCGTTCGAACGCTTCCTCGAACGCGACACGAACGCCGGCAATCTGTTTGCCGTTCGAACGCATACACGAACGCAGCACGAACGAAAACAGTGAACCTTGTTTATTCGGAATTCCCCTTCCGATATCCGTTTCCCGCGGCTTTCGTGACTCAAAAGGTAGTGCCTCCAAATGAGGCTCATCATCGGGTTCACATGCAAAAATGCAATGCCTACAGTCGCCCCCACTTTGATGGGGCTTGTGCGTGTGGTGACAGTGACAGTCCTATCAAAGTCTATGCAATGCATTTTTTACTTACCTGGCTAGCTAGCTGTCTCGAGCTGAGCTGATACTGCAGTGGACCTCGATCCTGAGACGCATCTCGATACTGCTGATGATGTGGGCCTCGCTGCAAAATGATGTGATGTGGAGCTTCGCTCCTCAGCCGATATGGGCTTCGCCCCCAAGCTGATGTAATGTGATGTGGAGCCTCGCTCCTCAGCCGATATAGGCTTCGCCCCCAAGCTGATATAATGTGATGTGGATCTTCGCTCATCAGCCGATATGGGCTTCGCCCCCAAGCTGATGTAATGATGTGGAGCCTCGCTCCTCAGCGATATGGGCTTCTCCCCCAAGCTGATTGTAATGTGATATGGAGCCTCGCTCCCCAGCCGATATGGGCCTCGCCCCCAAGCTAGTACATGTGGAGCCTCGCTCCTCAGCCGATATGGGCTTCGCCCCCAAGCTGATATAATGTGATGTGGAGCTTCGCTCATCAGCCGATATGGGCTTCGCCCCCAAGGATGTAATGATGTGGAGCCTCGCTCCTCAACCGATATGGGCTTCGCCCCCAAGCTGATGTAATGTGATGTGGAGCCTCGCTCCCCAGCCGA